>MVGU01001779.1:35000-41765 GCA_002005505.1 Botryococcus braunii
TGCTGTTCTCTTTCATGACCTGCATCACAGGCAGGGCCCCTTTCCCCTCCCCAAATGATGTGATGTACACATGTATTCCCAAAAGGGCAAATTGTGGCTGTACACATGTATCTCTTTGGACGGGCTTCTTGGCGGTTGTCTTCTCGTCCCATCACAATAAAGGGGCATTCAAACCCTCGTCCAGTACCCTACCCACCCCACCCAATCTTCTGCCCCTCCCTATGAACTCTCAGAAGGAAAGCCTCAATGCCCTGCTGGGAAGTCTATTGCCCCAACTGCCTCATCTCATCCACACCTCTGCCAGGAGGATCTGGAGTGCCTTCTCATGTCCTGGGGGTCCGTTTTAATATCTGCAGCAGCTGGTGAATCTCAGCACCTTACCCAAATGCAAGCCTTGCAAATCCCTGCCTCGTAATGAACGCGCAGGTTCCTGCCAGCGGTGTTAGTAATGGCCTTACAAATTCCTGTCCCTTCATAAAGGGGCAGGTTTGTTCCAGCTGGGTCACGGAGGACCTTGCCAATATATGCTAATGGCCGCTGAGCAGGACACTCAAACTCCCACACTTCTTCTCGCGTTCACAGTCATGCGCCCACACTCTCTCTCACACCCTTTCACACCTATGCACACACACCTTATTCAATACAAGGTGCCATCTGTTTGCATGGTTACTGATTCGCGTGAGGGATCCAGGCCGATTTTGAAGTCCCAGTCAACTCCGCGCACTGCCAGCTTTTCTACAGCTCTTCTGTGATGCTGCTCGCGATCCCCATTTTTGACAGTTTTTTTTTTTTTTTTTTTTTTTTTATTTACAGATGTGACATGTTGTTGGAGTGTACAGCTATTGTTCATGACTGGTTACAGAGAGAGGACCTTGTTGAGTAGATCAGGTAGTACAGTGAGGAAATATGCAGGTAGAGTTCAGTGGCGCTTCATCAGGTATGATGGAGTTTTACTTCATAAGTTTATTGGCGGGCCTTGCCGCCATGCTGAGAAGAGTGTGTTGTGTTTTGAACCTTGGATGCAGGGGGCTGGTATACTACAGAGTTTTAGAAGCTTGGATGCAGGAGGCGGTAAGCCTATAAAGAAGTAAATTGACGAGTTGGTTCTTTGAGCAAATTCGTTAGAATAATCTTGCTGTTGGCAGTGTTTGTTGCCCTGCTTAGAGGAGGACGGAACCTCCCAACACGCGACAAGTTGGCTAGTTGTTTCTTTGAGCCGTCTATTAGAAGATAATTCTTTTCCTGTGACAGAGCAGATGCTCAGGGAAGGTTGACACCATTTGTAGTAAATGTTAGGTATGTGGACAGTCCAGATGTATGTGGACAGTCCAGATGTTTGCGAACAGTCCAGATAGGTGCTTCTACCAGAAGCATGTTGAGAGGGATGGGAAAACATTGTAGCTGAAGTCAGGGGTCCTGGGGTGTTGAAGCCTGCTGTTGCTGGTCAACACGACGACCCTTTACCCGTTGTTTCTATTTATTCTCGTCTGTTTCCCGGACAGTTATTGGCATGACTGATATGTGCATAGCCCCTTCCTGGAAGTGACCGTTTGCAAGTCCTCAAAGTCGTCCCATGGGATGATTGATCTGGCATGTAAAGTGATAAGATGTGTGTGCGACCCTTGCAACGACCCAATGCAAAGCGGGATTTGGACCTGCCATGGGCAAGAGGCTTTGTCAAGTCAAATCTTTGCACAGCTGTTTGCTGTTTGCGACAGTTAGAATTTGCAGGCATGTCTCCCACACATGGTTAGAGCTTTCCCCCCTGTGGTGGAGGCTAGCGATGCAACCTGGACTTCACAGCGTGCAATTTGGGGTCCTTGCCGACGAGCAACTTGAAAATGCAAAGGAAACGGGTATAGATTCCTGCAGCTACAGGATGTGCAGGCGGCTAGTGACTGATGCGAGACCTGAGTTGGTATTCCAGCAGAGCCTGGGGTCGAAATTGGACAAGTGCTGGTCGAGCCTGACCCATGCCATTCCGCCTACAAGCCACCTCTTGTGAGAGAAGTGGTGTTGGTTCAGATAGGCGATTCAAATTGCTTTGGCAAGTGCTTTGACCAATGGGCGTTGGCGTTGTTCTTGTACTGTCATGACATATCAGTACCCATGTTGCCTTAAACAAGGTACCTTGATTCTCGTCTGGAGAGGCGCAGGACCCCTGGACGGAGCTCAAAAGGCTTTCTGTCTACCTTGTCATCGTAATGACTTGATCTATCTTGTCAATATAATGACTTAATTTAGGGTTGGTGAGGACGGCGGGTCGGCTGGGGCGAACATGGGGGCCTGCTAAGGAATCTGTGAGGGGGAATATGAAGGGAACCTGTGAGGTTTGACTCCTCGGTGTTTGCTGGGGCTGAAACAGAATCAAGTGCGCGTTTCGATGCCCTCTGATGAGCTCGAACCTGCTTAGGGGTCCCCTGGAGGACCCCAGGTATTTGAACGTCAATGTGTCATCAGAGATATGTCTCATAGGGAGCTTTCATCTGAGAAGGACATCCGAAGTCTGCAGATTTGAAATCGCGTGAGCTGACATCTTGGAGCGGGGTGGAAATTGAGACGTTGCTATATTGGACCTTCGGACTCCTGGAAGTTCTGTCCTTCGATTTGCTGCAACGCCCTTGCACGTGCCTTGAAGGGCTTCAGCTTGTACGATAGAATCCTGGTGATTCTCGTTCATAATCGTGAAAGTGTGCTGTGCCGTGATGTGGCCCTCTTTTGGCTGCACGAAGGTTCCATCTTGAACTTTGGGCTTCGTTGCCAAAGAATAACGCGCATCACAGTGAATCTGGCTTATCAAGGGCTTAAGCTCTTGCTTTTAAAGACCGTCTCTGCAGCCTGCCTGTGGATGGCAGCGTGTGGGGACACGTCCTTTGTGTGCTTGGAAGCCGAAGTGTCTCAAGCAGGTGCCTCTTGGTCGACCTGACTCACATGAGGAATTTTGCACCCGGGCATGGACGGAGCCAAGATAGACCCGTCCTTTGCGAATTTTTGCGTGTCAGTTCCACACACATTTATGTCATTTTGACGGACATTTACCGCACGGCTAGAGTTTCTCCCGTAATGAAGAGGGGACGCACTGTGTTGGCCCTCGGCCAAACTGCCTGACTTGTGTTTCACTTCGTCCTTGGTTAAATCTGCCCAACTCTTGCAGCTGCAGGACGAGGTGGCCCTGTGGGCGAGCCGCCCACATGTACCGGTAGCTGTACCGCCTGTACAGGGCTGAATTCCAGATCCCTCAGCGATGGATACCTAATTCATCTTGGCCCCTGCGGGCCAGCTGATGCCTTATTAAGTGCACGCAGTTATGTAACTGCGTTAACATATCACAGTCGAGTGATTCAACGGTTTGTTGCAATGGACAACCTGAACTGCAGGACCAGATCTGAAGTTCTAGAACGTTCTAGAACGGATCGTGCTGCTGGTATGACCCCCTCCCTGCTTACTGTGTACATAGGCTTACGTCTGGCAGTTGGTAAGCGTATGTACGGCAGTGGGCTGGGTTCAGTGCGGTCATGGGGAGTCCACGTCTTACCTCAAAATATGGACAGTTGAAGTCAGTACCGCATGAAGGGTAGATCGCCCGGAGTGGCTACTAGATATATGTCATTCATTGTAAGAGGAGACTCGGCTCATGACTTATATAATCTGGCTTATAGGTCATTCATTGTAAGAGGAGATTCGGGTCTGGCATGTATGCAAATCAAACTTGACATTGCTTTCAATGCTGTCAGCCTTACAGAGAGATGACGGTCATCTCTCCTCATCTCAGATGAGTACACTAGTGCTGATAAGTTGGGATTCTGACGTGAGTTGTTCCTGTCCTTCGCACCAATTCAGTATGAAAATCCGTGCCATTAATGTGCGTGGAGTTACACCAAGGTTGCCTGAGGTGCATCAGGCCCCCGGTGCTGGTCAAACTTAAAGATGCTTTTTCCCTTTTATATGAAAAGTTAAGCACCCTTTTTGGGCAAAAATGGGAGGTATGCGTTTCGGCGTTTGATCCCAAGGCAAGAGTGAGGGAGTTATTAATCTGGAGCACAGAATGTTGTACAGCAGCCAGCTTCTTTACAGAGAAAAATGTGTGGCCACATGGGTTCTTTATGCGCAGCAGTACATGGAAGGGCACGGTGTACTATCAGACAGTGAAGAAGGCCGCAAAACGGCATTTAATCTCCGTGTTATTCCCTGCCATATCGCCAAATCAGGGATCGCTACTATTTTGCCTCCCGCCCCAGCCATTTCGCCTGCAGTTAAACCTTCTGCCCCTTTTTTTTCAGGCCTTGTGCATTTGTGCACGGGAAGATGAGCCATCTGATTCATTTAGCTCTGATTGTGTCAGTCTCACAGGCAGAAGACGTCGAAGGTAGAAGCGTACGACGACATGAGACACATGCAGGACCACATGGAGTCCTCCACCGCCACATGGATCATGTGACAATTCATGGAGTGTCCCCTATTTTCTGCAAGATCGCCTTGAAGTTCAGCTCTGCAGACGCTGGCATGTACAAATGTTGAAGTCCCCCCCCCCCCCTCTCCGGGCCCCAAATGGCACTCCTGTTGTTTCACTTCGCAACGGCCTAACTTCTGTGCACCGTCCTCACCAAGCCTTTAGTCAGAGAGTACTGGCATCTACATCCTCCTTTGACACTTGGACAGATGCGACCGGACACATGGGCAACAACGCCCCCACCTTAGTCTTGTCAAGAGCCCGGCCAAGCTGAGTGGGGCCCCCCACTGGCCCGCCCAAGCTGAGTTGAAGGCCCAGACATCAGCTATTAAAGCGACTAGCTAATGGGATGGTTTAGGTAGTTCCCCACATCCTGTCCCCCCCCCCCCCACCCACATGTCTCCCTCTTCTAAAGGTAAAACGTGAAAATATATCAGACTCAGGCCCCGGTGCCTGAACAGTCACGTGTGGACATCCGAACAGCCGCAGGCGGAAATTATATCGAGCAAAAATATGATAAAAAGGGGGGAAAACCAAAAAAACAAAGAAGGGGAGGAGGAGAAAGGGGAAAAGGGGGAGTAAAGAAATAGGAAGAAGAAGGAAACGGGAGAAAAGAAAATAAATGGAGGGGAGGGGATGAGGAAAAGGGGGAAGGAAAGAGTGAGAAAGGGGAGTGTTGGGAAAGAGAGGGATACGGGTGGGAGGGAGGGAAGGGGGGGGGAGAGAGGGAGGGAGGGAGGGAGGGAGGGGGGGGGGAGAGAGAGAGAGAGAGAGAGAGAGAGAGAGAGAGAGAGAGAGAGAGAGAGAGAGAGAGAGAGAGAGAGAGAGAGAGAGAGAGAGAGAGAGAGAGAGAGAGAGAGAGAGAGAGAGAGAGAGAGAGAGAGAGAGAGAGAGAGAGAGAGGAGGGGGGGGGGGGGGGGGGGGGGGGGGGGGGGGAGAGAGAGAGAGAGAGAGAGAGAGAGAGAGAGAGAGAGAGAGAGAGAGAGAGAGAGAGAGAGAGAGAGAGAGAGAGAGAGAGAGAGAGAGAGAGAGAGGGGGGGGGGGGGGGGGAGGGAGAGGGAGAGGGAGAGAGAGAGAGAGAGAGAGAGAGAGAGAGAGAGAGAGAGAGAGAGAGAGAGAGAGAGAGAGAGAGAGAGAGAGAGAGAGAGAGAGAGAGAGAGAGAGAGAGAGAGAGAGAGAGAGAGAGCGCGCGCGCGCGAGAGAGAGAGAGAGAGAGAGAGAGAGCGAGAGAGAGAGAGCGAGAGAGAGAGGGGGGGGGGAGGGAGGGGGGGGGAAGGAGAGAGAGGAGAGGGAGTGAGTGATGTAAACACCAGTTTGAAACACAACATGTAGGTAAGCAAAAGCATGCAATGAGGATGCAAGTCACAACACCATCAACATACACAAAACAGTAGCAAAAAATAAAGTCAAAACAGAAAAAGATTTCCAAAACAGAAAACTTTCCCACCCATTGTTGTCCTTGTTGTACGGCATCTACTGTGGCGGTACACTCGATATCCCGCCCCCATCTTCCTTTTTCTATATCCACTTTCTTCCTCCATATGATCTAAAACCCCTGTTATCTATGATCCGCTTCGCCGCATACGCCTCGCTGGTTATCATTCCCACTTTACTCCCAATTTTTATGATCAGGCTTTCAGTCTTTTCGTCTTTCGGGTGCCGGGCTCTATGTTCCCAAATCTACCCACGAGCTGTCCCCCACTCGCTCTCATCCTCTACCCCAGCTGCGGGCTTCGCCCTTCTATTTCCTGTTTCTGGTTTTCCGGCTCTGACATGGGTATGTTTCCTTTCTGATTTACTTTCTTTGGCCGTGCGTCTTGGGCTATATTACTGTGACTAGTTGTTTCGTGATCCGTTAGCGTCATCGCGTCTTTAGGCGCCTTTGCTAAAGCCATTTAGGTTGTCGCTGCCCAATATTTTGTGTTTTGTCACCAGTGGTTCATTTTCAGGGTCACCGGATTTCCGCACACTAAGTTTTGCAAGGCGGTATCCGTCAAGTGCTACGAACAGCTAGAGAACTTGCTTTTCCTTACTGACGTGGCTCGTGTCTCTTGCTCACAGGTACTTCAGGTTACAAGACATCCCCCGCCTATACTTATCCGTGTCCCCCCCAACATTCTATATTGCCCTGGCCAGGACTTGCGTCTGGGTGCAGGTACTGTTCGTCTCGTATTCTCACCCCGTTTAGATGCAGGGGCTCTGGATGGGGCAAAATTCTCTTTTTTTGAGCTTATTTTCTGTTTTGACTTATTTGTCCTTCTGTTTTGTGTGTGTTACTGATTGCAAACGCAAGCCAGAACCATATGCATGTTGCA
>KV908793.1:0-22159 GCA_002005505.1 Botryococcus braunii
AGAGAGACATGGGCACAACACCAAGACAGACCAAGTGTCCAAGCTGTGCAGAGTGGTTCAATTGCCTGTGAGAGCTCTGACGTGGCTGAAACCCGTCAGACATGTAAGAGTGTGGATGAGGAGGTGAATCGGAAGCTTGGACAGTGTGAGAATTTGCCAATTATAAGAGCTTTCCGAGAGATACCTGTGTCTGGGAGGATGATGTGAGAGTGCGAAGCAGTAAGCTTGAAAGGGCAAACTGTGAGTCGAAAAGAGAGAGAGAGCAGCGAGGAAAGTCAGAATCCTCACAACCTGCACCCAGGTGCAGTGCGGCGACATTCAGCGAAAGAGTAGTGGGTGAAAGAGAGAGTGAGAGCAAGCCAGAACAGGGGAAGCACACAGGGGTACGGTTTGGGAAGATTAGTGTGCCTTCCAGCTTGAGGGAGGCACAGAAGTCCCCTCAGTGGGGATATTGGAAGGCTGCTATGCAAGAAGAGCAGAATTCCTTGGATGCCCATGAGGTCATGGAGTATGTCCCCAGACCTCGTGGCCATAAGGTGATTCCAGTTCATTGGATCTTTTCCGTGAAAATGGATGCCCATGGCAATGTGCTGAGGTTCAAGGCTAGGCTGGTAGCTCAAGGATGCAGGCAAATTCCTGGAGTAGATGTCATGGAAGTCTTTGCCCCAACTAGCAGCTATGGATCCAGGAGAGCCTTACTGTCAGTGGCTGCACAAGAGGGCCTTGAAATTCACCAGGTGGATGTCAAGACTGCGTTCCTGAATGGGGAATTAGAGGAGGAAGTGTATGTCACACAACCTCCTGGGTTTGAAAATGGGGATGGTAACACAGTGTGTCGCTTGAAGAAGGCATTGTATGGCCTGAAGCAAGCTCCAAGGGCATGGCATAAGACCCTTAATGAGAAGCTGCATACCATGGGCTATGAAGTGTGCAAGAGTGATGCTGGTGTCTATGTGAAGTGTTCAGTAGATGGAGGAAAGTCATTTGTGTTGATTTATGTAGGTGATCTACTGATAGTTTCCAAGGGAATGGGAGAGATTGAGAGAGTAAAGGGGTTACTTAAGCAAGAGTTCACCATTCATGATTTAGGAGAGGTGAAAGATTTTCTGGGCTGTCAAGTGATGAGAAATAGGGAAAAAGGGCTCATTTCATTAAATTGCATCCCTAAGATTGATGCACTGGTTGAGAAATTTGGGCTGGATCTGGAGTCTGTGGGGCCCGACACCCCTATGACCAAAGATTTTGTGGCCACACAGCGACCTATGTCCAAGGACAACAGTGACAGCATTGGTGCTGGGAGCCCACTTCCACCAGGACACAGGTACTGTGAACTGGTTGGGTCACTGTTGTACATTGCAAATACCACTAGGCCTGATATTTCACAGGCTGTGGGAGTGCTTTCCAGGTACAGGATTACCCCTACTACTGCTCACTGGAATGAAGCCATCAGAGTGTTGAAATATCTGAAGGCAACCAGAGATCTCGTTTTGGTCCTTGGAGGGAAGGACACAGAGCTTGAGGGTTTTGTTGATGCAGATTATGGTGGGGATCAAGATCATCGATTTTCCACTACAGGGTATGTAATCAGAGTGTTTGGTGGAGCTGTAGTTTGGGGGAGCAAGAAGTAGTCTGCAGTTGCCACATCCACTGTAGAAGCTGAGTTCATGGCAGCAAGTGCAGCTGTCAAAGAGGCCAATTGGATGAAGGGATTCCTTGAGGAAATTGGGATTTCCCCATGGATTGTCAAGATTCACTGTGATAATCAGGGATGCATCAATCATCTCAGAAATCCAGTGTTCTCTAAGCATACTAAGCATATTGCTATCAGCTTCCACTTTGCGCGGGAAGCTATTGCATTGGGTCAAGTTGATGTGAAATACGTTCCTTCTGCAAGGAATGTGGCAGATATATTCACAAAGCCTTTAACAAGGCAGGTATTTCAAGGACATCGTGAGGCTCTGGGTTTGGCCAAGTTTTTGTGAGGAAAAGGCAAGGGGAAGTGTTATAATAGTGACAGAACATTTTGGTGCCTTTCCCTCAGAAGAATAATAGTGGCCAGATTAGCTCCAATTGCCAGTGAGAACATTTATTGGAATGAGTAATAGGTGGCAGAACCTAGGAGTTCTGCCAGAACCAATCTAGACCAATTGTACGTCAATAAGGGAGGATAAGGTAATCAGACACGGTTTGCTCGAAAGGCTATATGCTCCTGGCTCGAAGGACTGAGGCACTTGATTGGGACATCAAAAGCACTTCGGGTGTTTGATACTTCACTGTTGCCAGTCAAGTCATCTCATTCACAGTCGACACTGCTTGTTACTCGACACACAACAAGAGTGTTGCCGGGCTAAACACCCTCGTGCCGGGTCATACAGGTAAACTGCTGTCAGGACATCACATGCATAAGAACAATGGATTAGGAAAGGGTCTAGATAGTGTGTAATAGAAAGGTGCTACTGCTTAGCTCATCGGACATCGGTAATGCAGACTATCAGTAACCTCGCAGATAGAGTAGTTTGAATTGCTGAGTGATGAGAGAGAGCAATAAGCATTGTAAGACTTGATTGGGACATCAAAAGCACTTCGGGTGTTTGATACTTCACTGTTGCCAGTCAAGTCATCTCATTCACAGTCGACACTGCTTGTTACTCGACACACAACAAGAGTGTCGCCGGGCTAAACACCCTCGTGCCGGGTCATACAGGGAACGCCGAACTCAGAAGTTTACACAAACCATCTGAGGACTCGGGTCTGCTGCTAGCCACGAAGTCCTTGGACATGGGGGTATCAACCACACGCCCATCATCAGCAACACCAAACTTTTCCACGAGAGCATCAATCTTGGGAGTGCAACTCATGGAAATAGTGCTCTGAACTCTATTGCGTAGGACCTGACACCCCAGGAAATCATTCACCTCTCCCAAATCATGGATGGTGAAGTCCTTCTTCAACAACTCTTTCCCCCACTCAATCTCTGCAACCAATCTGGCAACTATGAGAAGATCATCAACATAAACAAGAATAAAGGACAGGTTGCCATCAGGGGCCCTCCTGATGTATACACCCGCATCACTCTTGCACACACTATACCCCATCACGCTCAACTTGTCGGTCAAGGTCTTGTGCCAAGCCCGTGGGGCTTGTTTTAGACCGTATAGTTCCTGAGCTTGCACACAACCCTCGTGTTGCCATTCTCAAATCCTGGTGGTTGGGTCACATAGACCTCTTCCTCCAACTCTCCATTGAGAAAAGCCGTCTTGATATCCACTTGGTGGATCTCAAGATTCTGTGTGGCAGCCACTGCCAGCACAGCCCTCCTTGCCCCATAGCTGCTGGTGGGTGCAAATACCTCCCCAACATCTATCCCAGGGATCTGTCTACACCCTTGGGCAACTAACCTCGCTTTAAAGCGAGTAACATTCCCATGTGCATCAATTTTAGTGGAGAATATCCAATGGACAGGAATAACTTTTTGTCCATGTGGTCTGTCCACATACTCTAGAACCTCATGGGTATCAAGGGAATCCATCTCTTCCCTCATTGCTTGTTGCCAAAAATCCCACTGAGGGGAGCATTGGGCTTCCCTCAGGTTAGATGGCACGTGAACCTTTCCCAGCTTGACATAAGGTACATTTTGTACCTTATGCTGAGGCTCTGCAGTACTGTCAGCACTCCTGGGACTGTTGTCTTTTATATCCCTCTGATCCTGGTTCCCAGAATAAGGTACATTTTGTACCTTATGTTGAGATCCTGCAGTACAGCCAGAACTGCCAGAGCCCTCCCCAACTCTCTCTCTTGAACTGTCAGACTCATGCGCTCCACCATTACAATCTCTCACCTTTCTCAATGCAGGTGGAAGCAGCAGCTCTCTCTCTCTCCTGGACTCACACCTAGGTACACTACTCTGACTTTCCTGAGCTGCGCCTACTGTGTCAGGCTGCACCCCATAAGCATGACTGGTTCCCAGCTCAACTTGGCCACGTGCTTCCCCTGCTGCTGGCCCACTACTCTTCTCGCTAACATCTTCTCCAAGCATAGCCTCCCCTGTCTCAACCTGCCTCTGCAAATCAGGGAGACCTACCAAGGGTGGCTCACTCACAAGTACCTGGCCTGAGCCAGGGTCATGCATGGGGACCCCTACTGAGTCCCTCCTAGCCTGGCGCTGTTCATAACGCTGATCCCTTGTGAGGGTGGTTCCTGGGGGAAGTCTATGTTGAGACTTCCCCTGGAACCTGACCCCCTCCTGCATCTTCTGCAGTTTGTCCAGCTGCGAGTGCGCTTCAGCACCCCCCCCGAGCTAAATTTTGAAGATGGCCCAGCACTGACCATGACTGCTGTGAGGTCTCTGAAGTGGCAGGGGAACCATCCTGGCTGCTGGGGGCTCCAGCCACAGGTCCGACTGAGCTCCTCAGCCTGCTGTGATCCTGTGGAGAGCTGGCAGTGGTAGCAGGAGATCCAGTGGGCTTGCACTCCACCACTGGGTCATCCTTTGCTTCCCAAAAATTCACGGGAATGGCTGTTGGTGAGCTGGGGACATTGGAATTGCCTCCCCTGCCCTGCAAGGACGCTCCTGAGAGCCCTTGAGAGGATCCAGGTTGCAGCTTAGACATACCCACTCTCTCCCCTCCTCTCAAATTCTCAAGGAATGTACATCCCTGCTCTCTTTCCATACACCATTGCCTACGTACACTCTATAGGCCTTGGACTGTGGGCAATACCCAGTGAACATGCCTGGAATGGTCTTTGGTCCAAATACAGACCGCTGACCTGGGGGAATGTGAACATGTGCCACACAGCCCCATGTGCGCAAGGAAGCAACATCAGGCTTTACCCCATAGAACATCTCAGTAGGGGTCAGAGGCCTGCCTGTGGTGGGGCCCACGTTGTACAGCAGGGTGGCAGACTCCAGTGCCTCCTTCCACAAGGAAGGGTCTGCTGTAGCGTGCACCAACAGGGTCCTTGTGCGCTCCTTCAGAGTCCGATTCATGCGCTCAGCAAGTCCATTTTGCTGAGGCGTGGATGGAGCTGAGGTCTCCATTTTAGTGCTCTGCTGAGCACAAAATTCTTTGAACTGCTGATTCAGAAATTCTGTCCCTCTATCAGATCTCACACACTTCACCACTTTCTCATGAAATGTCTGCCAGTACTTCAAGAGCTCAATGAGGGCCTTGGGAATGGCTTCTTTCGACTTCACTGCCAATGAGGCTATCAGATGGGATTTTTCATCAACAACAGTAACCCAAAAACGCTCTCCCGTGATTGCAGCTGGTGAAATGGGACCCACAGTGTCCACATGCACTCTATCTAACTGTAACGGCAGGAAGCTGCCAGGTCCTGAAATGTGTAGGATTTTGGGCAGGAAGCTGCCGGGTCCTGAAATGAAGGTTCTGGAAAGTGGCACGCGTCTTGGCGTCGAAGGAAGTCCCGGTGCTGACCGGCTTGTAACAGATTCCGCTGAATGCTCTAACCTGACTGGTGTCTCGTCTCTCTGTCTCTTCCTTTGCCACCACAAGGTGGTATCGGCGAGTAAAGCAAGGTTTTGCTAACCTACCTGTTGGGTATAATGTCGGCAGCTACTTTCACCACGTTGGTTACGTCGTATTGTGAGAAGTTGGGGGCGGCCAGCGATGTTGCCGAGCTTGATGCACTTAATCTCACGCTTGATAGTGACTACCCAAGGTTTCGTAGGAAGGATTTTGATGAACTGATGGCGAAGTGTAAGGTCGAGGTAGCGCGCGATAACTACGATGTGGGCGATCATACGGATCTGATCATTAGTTCGATTGCCCAGTTTTATGTCGCTACTGTTAAATTTCTAAAGATAGGTGCTCTTGCTGCTTTTCGTCCTGTCTGGGCTACAAGTTATGCGCGAAAGGTTTTTATGACGGAGGTTGCTCGTGATCCTGCGGTGTCGCACAAGCTTCCGTCTAATGCGTTAGGCAAGCCGCCGGTGTTCACGGGAAATAACACTAGGCACTGGGTTGCTATTGTTAAGAATTATGTTGAGGCACAGGGAATCAACGATGACCAGCAAAAGCTTCGCGTTGGCGTCTCATTTCTCTCTACAAGCATTCAGGGTCACTGGTCCTCGTATGTCGTAACCCATCCTTCCCCTACTTTCGAAGATTTTCAGCAATTCCTGTTTGATTTTTATGACAAGAATGTAGGGGTGACGGAGGCCCGCCGCCACTGGCAGGGGGTTCGTCAAGGCTCGAGGTCTGTTCAGGAGTATGCCTTGGATTTTAACTCCGCTCTTGCCGATCTGAATTCCATGCCTGGTGGGGAGGTCACTGAAAATGAGAAGGTTACGAATTTTCTGAATGGGTTGCGTGCATCGTTGCATTCTCAGTGTCGAATTAATCACAAAACTGGTCGTGCTTTCGATTCGTATATGGAGCTCTACCAGATCGCTCATGGGCTCGATGATACTGTCGCTGAAGGGTTTCGTTCGCGCGGTTCCGATATGTTTCCTTCGAATCACCATGCTTATCGTGGGTTTGGTCGTTTCGATCGTGGGTTTGGTCGTCCGCGCGGTGTGTTTAAGGCTCGTGGGTTTCGTGCTCGTGGTCGCGGTTTTGATCGCGGTGATCGCTCGCATCATCGCCATGTCCCCGGTTTTCATCATGGGTCTTTTCCATCCCAGTCCATGCCGCTCACTTGTTATGGGTGTGGCCTCCCTGGCCACAAGCAGTCCGAGTGCCCTATGACTCCCCGGTTCTCGCAAGGATCTGCGCAGGTACCGCAAGCCCCAGCACATCACGCCGGTCCCCCAAATTCTGGTCGCGGCAATGCACCGAGTGGGCGTGGATCCTCTCGTGGGCGTGGGCGCTTTGGCTGGTATGACGACTTATCTTTCTCAAAACTTGTGGCTGCTCATGTTTGTTTGGAATGGGGACCTGGAATTGAAATCCTTGTTTGTGAAGATATACCCCAAGTGAACCTGCAAGATGGTCATGTGTATGCGTTTGTGCTTTAGCCCGAAAAAGCCCATGAAGTGCTCTCCGAGTATAATGCCCTGAAGAAGAATGCCCGTCAGATTGGCGCTTATTTTGTTTTGCCCAAACAAGTTGCTAAGGCAGTAAGTGTTGCTCCCCTTTTAAAGAGAGAATTATGGAGGGGAGGCGCAACAAGAAGAGGCCCAGTATATCAATGGTGAGAAAAGAACACCCCGAAGCGCAAATGGTCTTGCGCGGTATGGTTGCAGGGGCAACCGCTGATTGTGCAGTTGATACCGGGGGAGAACTCTCATTCATCTCGGCAGAATTTCTGAAGAAAGTGAACATAACCCCGCAACAAGTGGATGAATTGGAAGTGGAAGTGGCCACGGGTGACATTGCGAAAGTGGTGCATCAAGTGAAGTTGAGAACAGTTTTCAAGTCTTTGCCTTGTGTGCATACTTACTATGTGCTACCAAAATTGGCTGGTGACTGTGATGTCTTGTTGGGCATGGATTTCCTTAAGCGTTATAAGGCCAAGATTGATGTAGCGGAAGATACGTGTACATTTTGGAACAGAGGGCGAGGCGTGATTTTTAAGTCCATTTCTGCTACTGCTAAGAGCGCTAGAAAGAAGTCCACTGTCATCTCTGCGAGGCATTTGGCGCGCTGTATGAAGCAAGGCTGTCCAGTGTTTGTGGGCATGGTAAGCAAGAATGAAGGGCATGATAACGAGACACGCTCGGATGAGCAAGGGCATGAACATGTTGATAGGCAAGAGGGCAACGAAGCGCGTAACGAAGGGCATAGCGATTATGATCATGATGTTAAAGGGTTCGAACCTGCTTTTGGGCCTACAAACAAGGCCGATGTCCCTTCTGATAAAAGTGGATTGAATCACCCCATTTGTCAACATCTTCGTGCTGAGTTCAGTGATGTCTTTTCTGAGAAATTAGAAGGCCTACCTCCTAACAGACATCTGTTCCACACTATCCCATTGTATAGTGAACATGTTCCTCCATCCCGACCTGGTTACCGTTTAGCTTTGCCCGAGTTGCAAGAAGCACAGAAACAGGTTGCCTGAACTTCTTGAGCAGGGATTGATTCAGCCAAGTTGCAGTCCGTTTAGCAGCCCTGTTCTGTTTGTGAAGAAAAAGGATGACACGTTGCGTATAGTTATCGACTATCGTGCGTTAAACCGCATTACTGTCCCTGATCGTTATCCTCTCCCGCGGATTGATGAGTTGCTTGATAAACTGCAAGGTGCTGTGTGCTTTACAAGTCTTGATTTACTCTTTGGCTATCACCAAATTCGCTTGCAAGAGGAAGATGTTCCCAAAACTCCTTTCCGTGTCCCTCTTGGCCATTATGAGTTCAAAGTTCTACCCTTCGGTTTGACAAATGCCCCGCTACTTTTCAACATATGATGAATCGCGTATTCCATGACTTTGTGGCTGAAGGCTTTGTGGTAGTGTACCTTGATGATGTTTTGATCTTCTTTAAAACCGAGGAAGAGCATAAACAGCATTAGCAAAAAGTTTTCGAGCGCCTACGTGAAGAGAAATTGTTTGTGAAGCTAAAGAAGTGTTGTTTTTGTCAGCCTGAACTACGCTATCTTGGCTTTAATGTGGGGAAGCATGGAATCAAGATTGATCCGGATAAAGTCGCAGCAGTGATGAAGTGGGTCGTACCGACGACGGCCACTGAGGTACGACAGTTTTTGGGCCTCTGCAATTTTTCGCGGAAATTTGTGCAGGGGTATAGTCAACTTGCTGCCCCGTTGAATCACTTATTGCGAAAAGGTGTCCCTTGGCTGTGGACTGATGCATGTCAAAAAGCCTTTGATGGGTTGAAGTGGGCCATCACAAATGCCCCAGTGTTGGCAATCCCAGATCTCTCCCCGGATGCGCCTAAGTTTCGGGTCGTGTGTTATGCCTCAAAGAATGGTGTTGGTGCTGTGCTTGAGCAAAATGGACGCCCATGTGCCTATATGAGCCGGAAATTTTCTGATGCTGAGAGAAATTATCATGTCACCGAGCAAAAGTTGGCTGCAGTGTGTATGGCATTGACTGATTGGCGATGTTATCTCCTTGGGAAACCCTTTGAAGTGGTCACTGATCATGCAGCAAACACGTTTTTGCCGTCCCAATCGGTTTTGAGCCCTCGGCAAGCCAGGTGGTCGGAGTTGCTCCAGATGTACTCTATAGAGTGGAAGTATGAGCCCGGTCGTACTAATGTTGCGGACCCTTTGAGTAGGAATCCAGCGTTCGTCGTTAGTTCTTTGATGCACACTCCTAGGGGCTCTGTTCAGCGTAGGGCCGCGATGGGGGGGCGCGGCATAGGTCATCGTATTAGGTGTGCTGTACTTACGCGCAAGGGGGCGCGTTCCACTGGAGGCGGTATGGCCCGCCATTAGGTGGGGTGGTCCCTGGAGCAGCGAGTGACTCGGGCGACGCGTGCCCGGATGGGTTCACCATGTGGTGCCCCGAGGGGAAGACTGGTTGCACCGCATACGGACCGCGTATGAGAAGGATCATCTTCTAAGGGATGGGCGTAAAAGACAAAGAGCGAAGTTGGTCGCTAAAGATGGTTACTGGTTCCGTGGAAAAGCAATGTATGTTCCCGAAATGGCAGATGGTAAAGATAAAGAGCTCAAAGAAGCCATTCTCAAAGAAAACCATGAAGTGCCACAGGCAGGCCATGTGGGCCGGACTAAAATGTTGGAGAAAATACAACGGTATTTTTGGTGGCCGAAGCTGAGGGAAGGTGTTGAAGATTTTCTTCGCGTTTGCGATGCGTGCCAGCGCAACAAGGTGGATACCTCACTGCCAGCTGGTCTGCTGCAGCCTCTACCAATTCCTTCACGAAGGTGGGAAAGCATCTCCATGGATTTTATTACTGACTTACCCAAAACGGTGAACGGGAATGATGCTATCCTTGTGGTTGTGGACCGACTGTCTAAATATGCGCATTTCATCCCAACAACTGATCAGCTGTCTGCTGAAGGTCTTGCTGATGTGTTTGTGGATCGTGTGTTTAAGCTGCACGGTATGCCTAAAGAGGTGTTGCTGTCGGAAGGTTCACGACTTCACTAGGTGTTATGTGCGAGCATTCTGTGCTCGGAGTACACTTAGACTGAGCACGTGCAGTGCTGTGCTTTTAAAGCCTCCTGGCATGGGAATGTGGGGAAAGCGAAGAGGGGAAAGGGACCGCATGCCTCTTTAATTTTTAAATACCTAGCTTTCGCTTTGCTATAATGTGAGTTCGGAAAAAATTCAGGACCCCATCTTTCCGTATCACCGCACATACATGAATCGTGAGAGCAAAAGTAAATCGTGTATCCTACATGACGGTCCGCCAAGGGCCAGGGACACACATGATGGAGAGAGTGAGAGAGGGGCCCGGGGGGGGGGGGAGAGAGAGAGGGGGGCGCGCGCGCGCGCGTGTGTGTGTGTGTGTGTGGTGTGTGTGTGTGTGTGTGTGTGTGTGTGTGTGTGTGTGTATTTGTCTGTTTGTGTGTGTGTGTGTGTATGTGTGTGTGTGTGTGTGGGGGGGTGGGTGGGTGTGTGTGTGTGTGTGTGTGTGTGTATTGTGTACAATTCACACTTCTTTTGTATTGCACTTCAAAACATTGCGTTTGACGAGATAAGAAACATTTTTAATGTGCTGTCCAAAACAAGATCATGTAAGCATTTAGCTTGCAGTATATACATGTCACGCGTGCACACACACACACACACACACACACACACACACACACACCACACACACACAAACATAAACACATCCACTTCTCCTTCGCCGTCTGCTTGCGGCCATCTAACTGTCTTCATCCGATGGTCAGGGCAACACAGAAATTTTCAGGTTTCATTATTCTCTTTATAATTATTCCTGACCCCCAATATCGGCCCATCCATGGCTAAGCGGGCCGCAGCTTTACCTGTGCTGAAAAAGAACCAAATGGCATTCCCCAGTCCCCCACCCAAAAACCCCCCCGCCCCCCCCCCCCCCCCCAACCCAACCACACACGCACGCGCGCTTGCGGCGGCGGGGCACACACACACACACACACACACACACACACACACACACACACACACACACACACACACACACTGTGTATAAGTAGGTGGCTGACGTATCAGTTAGCTCATCCGTGTGCACGAGAAGGACGTATTCCCTGTAGACCAGACACTCCCTTTCTTAATGCATGTTCTATTTCAGTAACGTACTGACCAATAGATTTCCCGCTGTATCCAAGGCCCCCTTAGCCTTCACAGCCCTGTCCAGGTGTTTTATAGCGTTCCCACCTCAACGCACCCGCTACTTCCCGTCCACATCACGCGTGCAACAGTAGCCACAACTGTAAACATACAGTCAAACGTGCATTCTCTTCATCAGTGTTTCATTCACTAGGCAGAATTGACTGATGTGCAACTGAAACAGTATAAGACAAAAGCATGCTCGGAGAGGCGGTCGTGAGTTCTTCTACATCTAGAGACTCTTACATTAATTAGAATGTTTACATGTAGACCAGACACTCCCTTTCTAAATGCATGTTCTATTTCAGAAACTTAGTGACCAATACAACTCCTGCACATCAAGCTCAAACCGTTACGGAGTTTTATCAGTCCTTACCAAATATTCTAATCGATGTTTAAAACCTAAACACACGACTGTACGAACAGATGCAAGAATAACATACCCGGCTGTATCCAAAGGCACCCTTAGCCTTCACAGCCCTGTCCAGGTGTTTTATCGCGTTCCCACCTCAGCGCACCCTGCATTCTAAGTAACAGTCAGCAACCTAACCAACAGATCTAATCAGATAAACAACATGAAAACATCTTGAGCAAAAAACGCACGCACGCACCACTACTTCCCGTACACATCACTCGTGCAACAGTAGCCACAACTGTAAACATACAGTCAAACGTGCATGCTCTGCTCTAGATCTGTTCAAAAGATGCTTTCATCAATAACCAAGCCATCATGTATACACAGCAGAACAGCATTGAAACCCTACGATCGCAGTTTTGACGGCTGCGACCGGTCGGTGGAGGTAACGGTACCGTTACCTTCACCAGATCGTGGGGCTTACCAGTGTTTCATTCACTAGCCAGTCTTTACTGATGTGCAACTGAAGCACTGTAAGACAAAAGCATGCTCGGAGCGGCGGACGTGAGTTCTTCCACATCTAGCGACTGACGAGCTTGACCACGATCCTGCAATCTAAGCAACTCGATCGTAACCGCTAGTAACGGTACACTGCTCACGAGTTGCCCTTCGCCTGTACTGCATTTTCACGTAAAGTGACAGTGACTAAACCCCTTCCAAAGGCATGTCTTAATACATCCCTGATGTTCCTAATTATTTCTTACGTGTCCACACTCATCAGAGTCTTTAACTAGTAGCCAACTTGCGACTGTTCAAGACTTGTACTTGAGTGGAGGCACCCATGTGAACATCACTCTTTGTTCTTTTCTTCCCACTCTGGAAACGCCTGCAGGTAATTGTACTTGCTTTCACCATGAAGTTCAAGTCATATGATGTGTCTAAAACCCAGCCTTGTGAACACCATGAACCCCTGTAGATACCTGCCGGTTGTATATTATACGTTTGTCAAAACCACGTACTTACTCGTACGTAACTATACGTACCTACCGGCTCATGAGTTTACACAACAATCTTCCCCTTTTAGACACACACATGACCAGGTTTAAAACATTGAGTACATACCAGCTTCAATGTCCCATACTGTGCCTCTGGATTACTCTTCCGGGCAACACCCTAAAGCCCTGAAGCCCTAGTATCCAGTGCCGTGACATCCCATCTAACCTTGGGACAAATTTTCCTTTCGCAAATTTTTCATTGCCTAAGAGGAAATCACACCCCGCACCACAGAAGCCACCACAGAAACAGCACCACCTCAAACCTAAACTCGAACGTCAAACCCCCTTAGGGTAACCTCGCCGCCAACTGCCGCCCAACGGTCCAGGCAATCGCAAAGCTTACCCGCCGATGCGTAGAAAACCAGACAAGGTCTTCATGCGGAACTAGCGCCTGATTAACCATCCCTTGGAGCCGCTTCAAGAACTCCTCAGCCGCCGTATCCAACCCCCCAAATGTCTCGAATGCAAAAGGGCGGAAAACGACACCGGGGGGGGGGGGTGCCTAAGTAAAACCTCCCGGTACGAGGCCAGCTTGCCAGCCGCAGCCCGCGCCGCAGCCCCACCAGGCACAAAGTCCCCACCACCAGCCCAATAAGAGGCGGCGAGTGGAGAGGTTTCCACCACATCGACATAGAGATCCCGCCCCCCATCCCAATCAAGAAAAACCAGTCCGGCCTACGCGTCTCAAAACCCATAACCCGAACCGGAAGTGGAGGTTCACGGGTGACGACAGCCTCCACCTCCTTTCCTATCCGAAACAGCAGACCCTGCACCGCATTATGGCGAGAGGTGACAGCCACCCCACGAACGACCCTACACTGGAACTCGTGGTCCCCAAACCGAACCATCTCCTGACCACACCGGGGACATGGAGGCCCCCCAGGGAACATCGGAATCAGCAGCTGATACCCAAGCCGACACCGGAGCTCGATGTTGGGCATTGCCTGGCCCATGCGCTCAACTGGGAGTGCTTGGAGCCACCCCGAGGCATGAGGGCGGGCCGCCGAGTCCAGGACCTGAATGAGACGCTCCCGAGCGGGCAACGCAAGGAGAGCTCGCCGACGAATATTTGAAAGAAGCTCACCCAGCTTGCGTTGGACATCAGTATCAAACTTTCGTCCGATTTTGTACCATGCCCCGGGACCTCACTACCAGTTTGGCAATTTTCCGTCCGATTTGTACCATGCCATGAGTTCTTGGGCCTTGCTACCATTTCGGCAAATTTTGGTCCGATTTTGTACCATGCCCCGGGACCTCACTACCAGTTTGGCGATTTCTCGTCCGATTTTGTACCATGCCCTGGAACCCCTAGTGTATCTCCCACATTGTTCTCTCTTATCAAATTCTCAAGTTATCTCTATGCTTGAGAAAGGATGGGCTGCTCAGTGGTTTACTGAAAGATATCAGCCACATTATCTTCAGTATTCACATACACTGGTGTGATCTGACCCCACGCAACTTTTTCACGTGCCTGGTGATAGCAAATACTATTGTGTTTGGTGTATTTGGACAACACATGTTTCTGCAGATTTGAAATGCAGCCCATGTTATCCATATGCAGCTCTACCCCACACACCCTCCTTTATTGCGTGACTTGCCGCAATAAATTCAGCTTCCACCGTAGAAGCAGCAATTGACTGCTGCTTCTTACTTCCCCACGACCCTGCTCCCCCGTTGAGCATAAACACAAACCCTGTTGTTGATTTCCTAGAGTCAACATCTCCAGCAAAATCTGAGTCGACATACCCAACCAGATTTTGCTTCCCCTTTCCGCCATACACCAGTCCCATATCTTTGATGCCCAAAAAAAACCTCACAATCCTCAACCCTGCTTGCGTGTGAGCAGTAGTTGGAGCAGCACGATAACGTGCTAACAGACTCACAGCATGAGAAATAACAGGCCGTGTTGTGTTGGCCAGATACTGCAGAGAGCCGACAAGCTCTAGATACCTATGCCCATCCGGCAGTGGGGTCCCTGACCCCACGTTCTCTTCCCCAATCTTCCCCTGTGGCAGCTCTGTCTGAGCAAAGCTTTTACACATTGGTGTGCTGTAGCCACGATCACCTTCACTTACGCCAAATGACTCAGCAAAATTCCTTGATCTTCTGAGCATTGGAGATCACTGCAATCCCTCCATCACGATCCCTCCTAACCTCACTTCCAAGGAAGTTCTTTACTTCCCCCAAATCGTGGACCGTGAATCTCTTCTTCAGCTCATCCTTGATTTCTCTCACCCACATAGGTCCCTCTCATCCTTGATTTCTCTCACCCACATCCACTGTAGTATCAGCTCGATCTCACGTTAAGTTCGTGTGAGAATGACCTCACACATGTGCGACCCGTCTGATTGCACCCCGCCAGCCAAGCTGGCCAGATTACATAATGAGGTCATCGTACCCCGCTCTCCGATCACGCGCTATCGGCTCGATGCCGATCGGTTCCCCAAGGGACCCCTTTCGCTCGGATCGTTACACCCTCCCCCACCTAGGCTCAAGCCGTCTCGGATTGAGGGGGATGCATCTCCCACACAGGAGGCACTACAGTCAAGCGTGTAACACGGCCCGACCAGCCACCTTCTCAGGGAGCCCTACAGACAAGAGTCCCATACCTCTTGCCCAGTCCCTGCCCTAGTCTCGTCAGACTAGAATCGACAATCCACACCCATGCTCATTTGGACTGCCCGCGGAGCACTCTCGGAAGTACAATCTCCGTCACCAGAAATCCATCTGGCTTTTTAAGCTATTGGGGGCTTCACTGACCATCACCATAGCGCTTAGAGTACATGGTTACTCTAGAGTCACAACCTACCATCAGCAGAGACTCTCAGACACCGAGTCCAGGACCAGGGGTGCACCATGCCCTTGAGACTATCTGAGGTGCTACTAAGTCCGCAGTGAATGGAATGGGCCCTTCCACATGGCATAGCCAGGGACAGGGAGGAGCTATTGAGTAGGACGACATGTTGAACAACGCAACCACTTCGCCGCTAACGAGGGATGTCCCATCGACTGGACATGTGGAGCCCGACTCAAGGCCATTTGTGTGTCTCCTGGGTCCTAGCTTTTATGAAATATAAGCTTATAGAAGATATAAAATAACAATGGAGAATAAAACTCCGTGAACCTGCGACCAAGCTTGCACTAAGTTGATGAGCAGTTGATTTACTGTGCGACTCAGAGGAGCATACGAAAGACCAGGAGTCGTGTTTCAGCAAAGACGATTTACATGTGAAAACATATACCATTATTCTATGTACACGTAGCATTAAGCTTAACGGACTCTAAGCATACCTGCGACCAAGCTTGCACTAAGTTGGTGAGCAGTTGATTTACTGTGCGACTCAAAGGAGCATACGAAAGCACAGGAGTCGTGTTTCAGCAAAGACCGATTTCTGACTCGAGAGCAACAGCCTTATATATGTTGCCAGCTTCAGCCGCAAGTACAGAGTACCTTGGAAAAACGTCCCGAAAGTTCATAGCCACAGATTGGCAATTTTAGGACGTCGAAATATGTGCAAGTTCAGGTGAGTCCAAACACCCCCCCAAATAACACCCATGACAATAAATCTTGTCAGGCGCAAATCTGGGCTGCAGAAATCCGCATTTCAGGACATTTAATCAGGGGTTTTGAGGGCCATGGGCAGTACACGTGTGAGGCGTACTGCAAGTTGCCGTAGTACAAAGAAAATGACTAGTAGTGGGCCCTGCGCGACAAAGATGGTACAGTACCGCCCTGAAGTTGCAGGTGGGACTTGCCGTTTGAAGCCCGGGGAGGTAAGGGCTCTGTTTGCAAGAGCTTTAGGAGGCGTTCCCAGGGCTTTGGTTTTGCAAGAGGCATACCACTGGGTGGCCGTGGTGGCAAGGAGAAGGGGTGCGAAGTTTGGAGAGCATCGGAGAAGGGACGGAATTTTGCATGCCCAAGGTCCGAAAGGAAGCCGTGAGCCCGACACCTTGGTAGCATTTTGCTGCAATATTTTTGTAAACGGTTATGGGCAGTGGCGTATCCTGTAAGCAAGCAGACAGGTCGTAAGTTCGTGCCTCTCCAGCTACAGTCCTTGACGACTGTCTGTTCTTTAGACACATGCAACTGCATGAACAAGACTGGCATCCTTATGTGCCCAGTATCTTTCCAAACCAGTTCCGTTACATGTTGATCTGTCAATGAGCATCTACACACGGATAAGCTCCTGACGGCTGAAAGCAAGTACCTTCCTATACTCAATCAAGACTCCGTCCCTTAGCTGTTTGGGAGACTTGATTGTCCACTAAGATGGTTCACTTACAAACAAGCAATCAAACATGAACACATTACCAATACACACCCTGCGGCACCGCACCTGTAAGCAAGCAGACAGGTCGTAAGTTCGTGCCTCTCCAGCTACAGTCCTTGACGACTGTCTGCTCTTTAGACACATGCAACTGCATGAACAAGACTGGCATCCTTATTCCCAGCATCTTTCCAAAGCAGTTGCTCGACTATGCGGTGATCGCAGCTTTAATAGTCCTTTCACACTAACGCGTAATCTAAATCAGATTGTACCTTATGTTCGAAATAGACCTCATCCGAACGTGTCTTGAGGTACCTTATGTGGATAGTGGACCCGTATCCTAATAATGTACATTTGAAGATCACCTAAAGCACAAGGCATTCTATAATGTATGTTCACAACTCAACACTTCCCCTTGCCTGCATGCTTTATGTGTATCTTCTCAAACCTAGTGAATCACGATGACCAACAAACACGGGCTTAGCAAGTGGCTTGGTCATAATGTCAGCCACATTTCGAGCAGATTCTACATAGAGGATATCTACCTGCCCAAGTGCCATAGCTTCCCTAGCATAGTGGAAGCTTACTGCAACATGCTTTGTGAATTTGGAATAAAGGGGGTTCCGTAAATTGGAAATGCATCCTTGGTTGTCACAGAAAATTTTGACTCTCCAAGGTGCAGCTCCAATCTCTTCCAAGAAGCCCCTAAGCCAGTTGGCTTCCTTCACAATATGGCCGGCTGCCATAAACTCGGCTTGCACAGTTGAGGTAGCAAATGAGCTCTGCTTCTTGCTTCCCCAAACCACGGCACTACCATAGACTGATAGAACATAGCCAGTGGTGGAATACCTGTGGTCCAGGTCCCCAGCATAGTCGGCATCAACATAGCCTTCTAGCTCAGGCCCCTTTCCACCCAGAGTAAGAGCTAATTCTCTCGTATCTCTCAAGTACTTCAGCACTCGAATGGCCTCATTCCAGTGTGAGGTAGTGGGTGTCATTCTATACCTTGACAACACTCCAACAGCCTGAGAAATGTCAGGCCGGGTCGTATTGGCAATATATAGCAACGATCCAATCAACTCACAGTACCGATGACCAGGTGGCAGTGGGGTACCTGCCCCATGTGACAGACCATCTGAGGACTCGGGTCTGCTGCTAGCCACGAAGTCCTTGGACATGGGGGTATCAACCACACGCCCATCATCAGCAACACCAAACTTTTCCACAAGAGCATCAATCTTGGGAGTGCAACTCATGGAAATAGTGCTCTGAACTCTATTGCGTAGGACCTGACACCCCAGGAAATCATTCACCTCTCCCAAATCATGGATGGTGAAGTCCTTCTTCAACAACTCTTTCCCCCACTCAATCTCTGCAACCAATCTGGCAACTATGAGAAGATCATCAACATAAACAAGAATAAAGGACAGGTTGCCATCAGGGGCCCTCCTGATGTATACACCCGCATCACTCTTGCACACACTATACCCCATCACGCTCAACTTGTCGGTCAAGGTCTTGTGCCAAGCCCGTGGGGCTTGTTTTAGACCGTATAGTGCCTTCCTGAGCTTGCACACAACCCTCGTGTTGCCATTCTCAAATCCTGGTGGTTGGGTCACATAGACCTCTTCCTCAAACTCTCCATTGAGAAAAGCCGTCTTGATATCCACTTGGTGGATCTCAAGATTCTGTGTGGCAGCCACTGCCAGCACAGCCCTCCTTGCCCCATAGCTGCTGGTGGGTGCAAATACCTCCCCAACATCTATCCCAGGGATCTGTCTACACCCTTGGGCAACTAACCTCGCTTTAAAGCGAGTAACATTCCCATGTGCATCAATTTTAGTGGAGAATATCCAATGGACAGGAATAACTTTTTGTCCATGTGGTCTGTCCACATACTCTAGAACCTCATGGGTATCAAGGGAATCCATCTCTTCCCTCATTGCTTGTTGCCAAAAATCCCACTGAGGGGAGCATTGGGCTTCCCTCAGGTTAGATGGCACGTGAACCTTTCCCAGCTTGACATAAGGTACATTTTGGACTGACAGGGTCCAAACAGCATGAAGAAGAAGGGTACCAGCACCAGCTCAGAATCTAAGTCAGCAGGAGAGGAATCCACATCAACTCCTACCAGGGAGTCTTGCACTCCCAGCACCTCCAGAGGCGAAGGAGACACCCTTCCCTCTGGTCATTGCCACTCAGGTCAAGGTACATATAAAACTGCAACGTAAGGGCCAGAACTTTGTGGTGTGGGACAATGCTTTCACTGCAGCTAACGATGCCAAGGGTTCGTTGCCAGCCATTCAACAAGCTATGCCTGGGACTACCCACAATGCTTCAGCATTATTGTTGCTGTATGAATCAGTACCAGAAGACTGGTTGGGGGAGCTGTCAAGTAAGCCATCGGCACATGACGCATATGTGTATATTTGTAGGAAGTTTGTGGGAGGCTACAATACTCAGGCCAATGCTGACTGGTTAAAGGAGATGTCCCGTGGCATGAAACAAGGTGAAACCATTTCCCAGTATGTCAATAGGATTATCAATCTGAAAGGTTGCTTGAAACGAAATGGACATGATCTTCTAGATGGGCACGTGGCCACACAGATTGTGCAGGGCCTGCCAGCAGCTGCCAACCCCCCTGGACTACTGCCTACAGCCGTTGCTTATCCCTTGGACCAACTAGCAGACCTCATCTCCACCACAGCAGAAGCAACGGGCTACGATGATGACCCAGATCTGCCTGCAGTGGTCATGACTGCACAACCAGTGCAGGCTGCTGCAGCCCCTGCCCCTACTGCATGTGCTTTGACTCAGACCAGACAGCCTGCAGACACAGAGACCAAGGTGGAAGTACGTGGTACATGCAACTACTGCCACAAAAGGGGACACTTCTGGAGAGACTGCCGCAAGAGACAGAGGGACGCCGAAACCCAGAGGAATGTGGTAGCAGCAGTGCAGCAACTGGCAGGCATGTGGCCCCAAGGTCAGTTTCCTGGAGGACCCCATCCCCCACCAGCAGTCCAGCATGTCTTCCCTGCAGTGGGAGCGTTTCCACTGCTGCACCCACCACCTGGTCCACCTTCTCCCCCACCTGAAGGTATGCCACACGTGGTATCCTATAATGTTCTCAAACCATGCAAGGGGAGAATTTCCAAACAGTCCTGGTTGGTAGACAGTGGAGCGTCAGTCCATCTTGTCAATGATCTGTCACTGTTACATGCTCCCACACTCCATGCTGCTCCTATCCCTCTGCAGCTGGCCACGTCTGATGCAACAGGAGGAATTACTGCCACTGGATCAATCTGCCTATTGAACCAGCAATCTATCCCGCTGTGGCTGCATCATGTCCAGTGTGTTCCCTCTGCAACGATGAACATCTTGTCTGTTTCTGCTGCCCTTCGTGATGGAGCTTGCTTTACCATAGACAGCATGGGTGCTTTTACCACAGTCTCTGACCCGAATGGCTGGAAGATGCCCGTTAGAGCAGAAAAAGGTCTTTATTATGTACATGACTGCTTATCTGTTCCCCCAGTACAATGGTTGTTACCAGTGGCAGCTGCAGTGAAGAGCAAATCCAAGAAGAACCTGCAGCATGATTGTGCGAAACGCTTTCTGTGGCACAGCAGAATGGGACATCCGGGTGAACCATGGATGCAGCGCCTGAGCAATGAACAGCTGGTCACAGGCATTGATACCTCCCTGTCATCCTGTGAGAACTGTCCAAAGTATTGTGAAGCATGCATTGAGGGGAAGCACACCCGTCCTCCCTTTGGTGAAAGTTCCAGGCCTGCAATAAATCCTCTTGACAGAATCCATATTGACACTGTGGGCCCCATTTCACCAGCAGCCATCTCTGGGGAACGTTTTTGGGTGACTGTAGCTGATGAGGCATCTGGATGGAAGGCTACCAGTAAAGTCAAAGGATGTAATTGCCTCAGTTGTCAGGGACCTGATCCTTTGGCAGACAGAAAGAGGGAGAGCTGTCAAGTGCATTCGGTGTGACAGAGGCACAGAATTTATTAATTCCAGATTCAAGGAGTTCTGTGCATCTCAGGGCACTAAGCTGGAGATGTCTGCCCCTACACACCCCAGCAGAACGGGATAGCAGAGCGAGCCAACAGGACCTTGAAGGAGCGAACCAGAACCCTCCTCAATTTTGCTGGTGCCAGCCCAGTCATGTGGAAAGAGGCCCTAGAAACCGCCTGCATCCTCCTGAATATGGGACCCAGTACAGGCAGGCCTCTCACTCCTTGTGAGTTATTCATGGGATACAAGCCAGATGTGTCACTTCTTCGTACGTGGGGATGCCTGGCATTTGTGCATGTGCCCGATCAGCAGAGGGGGGTATTTGCACCAAAGGCTGTGCCTGGCATGTTCACTGGCTATTCCCCAGTGTCCAAGGCATATCGTATTTATCTGGGAGGGGGGGTCTGGAGAGAGAGCAGAGATGTCCAGTTTGTGGAACACATCCGAGGAGCCTCTCGGGTGGGAATGTCCACCCTCCCTGACCAGCCACTACAGTTCACGTATCCTGAAGGTTTGCCAGCTCAGCAGCACATCAGCGACCCGACAGTCTCCTCACCTCAGTGCAGCACTCAGAATCAGGTTGTCAGAGCTCCCTGCCCCAGCAGCAGACCTGACAGCACCCTCCCAGGACCCCCTGACCAAGCTGCAACCGAGCCTGCATGTCAGGGGAAGTCTTCCCACGAGGAGGGCGCTCCAGAAATTGGTCATGGACCAAGTGAGAAACCACCGCAGCTGGATCTGGACCAGTCCGGGGCACTGGAGACACTTCGGCGACTTGCGCGAGGAGGCTCTGACAGTGGGCAGCATCAACGGACCTTGGAGCGAGCACAGCAGTCCCTCCGGAATACACCTCCTGTTACTGTAACTCCGCCTTTGAATGGACCCTCTCGGGCCCAACGCTATGAGCATCGCACTGCTGCTCGCGAGCTCCTGCTGGCACAGGAGAAGGGAGAGAGCTGTGAGCGAGTGGGGGTGACTGAATGTGACACCGAGTCACAGGGACCAGGGGAAGTGCAGGAAAGAAGTCAGGATCCTGCGAGACCTGAACTACATGTGAGTGAAAATGGTCCAAGCGAGCTGAGATGTATGGGTGGGACCTGTTCAGTGCCTGAGGGGATTGTTAGAGATGTGAGTTTTGTCTGTAATGCCCAAAGACAAAGTGGTGCCAGCCACACAAGTGTGGGCCTTGCGTGTGAGGGTGCGGCTGGGCCTGCGCCCCAGCGCTCATGTTTGGTGGGGAGCAGACAGGAGAGAG
>KV908793.1:23730-41685 GCA_002005505.1 Botryococcus braunii
GCTAAGGCATGGCTAAGACCCTTAATGAGAAGCTGCATACCATGGCTATGAAGTGTGCAAGAGTGATGCTGGTGTCTATGTGAAGTGTTCAGTAGATGGAGGAAAGTCATTTGTGTTGATTTATGTAGGTGATCTACTGATAGTTCCAGGAATGGAAGATTGAGAGAGTAAAGGGGTTACTTAAGCAAGAGTTCACCATTCATGATTTAGGAGAGGTGAAGATTTTCTGGGCTGTCAAGTGATGAGAAATAGGGAAAAAGGGCTCATTTCATTAAATTGCATCCCTAAGATTGATGCACTGGTTGAGAAATTTGGGCTGGATCTGGAGTCTGTGGGCCCGACACCCCTATGACCAAAGATTTTGTGGCCACACAGCGACCTATGTCCAAGGACAACAGTGACAGCATTGGTGCTGGGAGCCCACTTCCACCAGGACACAGGTACTGTGAACTGGTTGGGTCACTGTTGTACATTGCAAATACCACTAGGCCTGATATTTCACAGGCTGTGGAGTGCTTTCCAGGTACAGGATTACCCCTACTACTGCTCACTGGAATGAAGCCATCAGAGTGTTGAAATATCTGAAGGCAACCAGAGATCTCGTTTTGGTCCTTGGAGGGAAGGACACAGAGCTTGAGGGTTTTGTTGATGCAGATTATGGTGGGGATCAAGATCATCGATTTTCCACTACAGGGTATGTAATCAGAGTGTTTGGTGGAGCTGTAGTTTGGGGGAGCAAGAAGTAGTCTGCAGTTGCCACATCCACTGTAGAAGCTGAGTTCATGGCAGCAAGTGCAGCTGTCAAAGAGGCCAATTGGATGAAGGGATTCCTTGAGGAAATTGGGATTTCCCCATGGATTGTCAAGATTCACTGTGATAATCAGGGATGCATCAATCATCTCAGAAATCCAGTGTTCTCTAAGCATACTAAGCATATTGCTATCAGCTTCCACTTTGCGCGGGAAGCTATTGCATTGGGTCAAGTTGATGTGAAATACGTTCCTTCTGCAAGGAATGTGGCAGATATATTCACAAAGCCTTTAACAAGGCAGGTATTTCAAGGACATCGTGAGGCTCTGGGTTTGGCCAAGTTTTTGTGAGGAAAAGGCAAGGGGAAGTGTTATAATAGTGACAGAACATTTGTGCCTTTCCCTCAGAAGAATAATAGTGGCCAGATTAGCTCCAATTCCAGTGAGAACATTTATTGGAATGAGTAATAGGTGGCAGAACCTAGGAGTTCTGCCAGAACCAATCTAGACCAATTGTACGTCAATAAGGGAGGATAAGGTAATCAGACACGGTTTGCTCGAAAGGCTATATGCTCCTGGCTCGAAGGACTGAGGCACTTGATTGGGACATCAAAAGCACTTCGGGTGTTTGATACTTCACTGTTGCCAGTCAAGTCATCTCATTCACAGTCGACACTGCTTGTTACTCGACACACAACAAGAGTGTTGCCGGGCTAAACACCCTCGTGCCGGGTCATACAGGTAAACTGCTGTCAGGACATCACATGCATAAGAACAATGGATTAGGAAAGGGTCTAGATAGTGTGTAATAGAAAGGTGCTACTGCTTAGCTCATCGGACATCGGTAATGCAGACTATCAGTAACCTCGCAGATAGAGTAGTTTGAATTGCTGAGTGATGAGAGAGAGCAATAAGCATTGTAAGACTTGATTGGGACATCAAAAGCACTTCGGGTGTTTGATACTTCACTGTTGCCAGTCAAGTCATCTCATTCACAGTCGACACTGCTTGTTACTCGACACACAACAAGAGTGTCGCCGGGCTAAACACCCTCGTGCCGGGTCATACAGGGAACGCCGAACTCAGAAGTTTACACAAACCATCTGAGGACTCGGGTCTGCTGCTAGCCACGAAGTCCTTGGACATGGGGGTATCAACCACACGCCCATCATCAGCAACACCAAACTTTTCCACAAGAGCATCAATCTTGGGAGTGCAACTCATGGAAATAGTGCTCTGAACTCTATTGCGTAGGACCTGACACCCCAGGAAATCATTCACCTCTCCCAAATCATGGATGGTGAAGTCCTTCTTCAACAACTCTTTCCCCCACTCAATCTCTGCAACCAATCTGGCAACTATGAGAAGATCATCAACATAAACAAGAATAAAGGACAGGTTGCCATCAGGGGCCCTCCTGATGTATACACCCGCATCACTCTTGCACACACTATACCCCATCACGCTCAACTTGTCGGTCAAGGTCTTGTGCCAAGCCCGTGGGGCTTGTTTTAGACCGTATAGTTCCTGAGCTTGCACACAACCCTCGTGTTGCCATTCTCAAATCCTGGTGGTTGGGTCACATAGACCTCTTCCTCCAACTCTCCATTGAGAAAAGCCGTCTTGATATCCACTTGGTGGATCTCAAGATTCTGTGTGGCAGCCACTGCCAGCACAGCCCTCCTTGCCCCATAGCTGCTGGTGGGTGCAAATACCTCCCCAACATCTATCCCAGGGATCTGTCTACACCCTTGGGCAACTAACCTCGCTTTAAAGCGAGTAACATTCCCATGTGCATCAATTTTAGTGGAGAATATCCAATGGACAGGAATAACTTTTTGTCCATGTGGTCTGTCCACATACTCTAGAACCTCATGGGTATCAAGGGAATCCATCTCTTCCCTCATTGCTTGTTGCCAAAAATCCCACTGAGGGGAGCATTGGGCTTCCCTCAGGTTAGATGGCACGTGAACCTTTCCCAGCTTGACATAAGGTACATTTTGTACCTTATGCTGAGGCTCTGCAGTACTGTCAGCACTCCTGGGACTGTTGTCTTTTATATCCCTCTGATCCTGGTTCCCAGAATAAGGTACATTTTGTACCTTATGTTGAGATCCTGCAGTACAGCCAGAACTGCCAGAGCCCTCCCCAACTCTCTCTCTTGAACTGTCAGACTCATGCGCTCCACCATTACAATCTCTCACCTTTCTCAATGCAGGTGGAAGCAGCAGCTCTCTCTCTCTCCTGGACTCACACCTAGGTACACTACTCTGACTTTCCTGAGCTGCGCCTACTGTGTCAGGCTGCACCCCATAAGCATGACTGGTTCCCAGCTCAACTTGGCCACGTGCTTCCCCTGCTGCTGGCCCACTACTCTTCTCGCTAACATCTTCTCCAAGCATAGCCTCCCCTGTCTCAACCTGCCTCTGCAAATCAGGGAGACCTACCAAGGGTGGCTCACTCACAAGTACCTGGCCTGAGCCAGGGTCATGCATGGGGACCCCTACTGAGTCCCTCCTAGCCTGGCGCTGTTCATAACGCTGATCCCTTGTGAGGGTGGTTCCTGGGGGAAGTCTATGTTGAGACTTCCCCTGGAACCTGACCCCCTCCTGCATCTTCTGCAGTTTGTCCAGCTGCGAGTGCGCTTCAGCACCCCCCCCGAGCTAAATTTTGAAGATGGCCCAGCACTGACCATGACTGCTGTGAGGTCTCTGAAGTGGCAGGGGAACCATCCTGGCTGCTGGGGGCTCCAGCCACAGGTCCGACTGAGCTCCTCAGCCTGCTGTGATCCTGTGGAGAGCTGGCAGTGGTAGCAGGAGATCCAGTGGGCTTGCACTCCACCACTGGGTCATCCTTTGCTTCCCAAAAATTCACGGGAATGGCTGTTGGTGAGCTGGGGACATTGGAATTGCCTCCCCTGCCCTGCAAGGACGCTCCTGAGAGCCCTTGAGAGGATCCAGGTTGCAGCTTAGACATACCCACTCTCTCCCCTCCTCTCAAATTCTCAAGGAATGTACATCCCTGCTCTCTTTCCATACACCATTGCCTACGTACACTCTATAGGCCTTGGACTGTGGGCAATACCCAGTGAACATGCCTGGAATGGTCTTTGGACCAAATACAGACCGCTGACCTGGGGGAATGTGAACATGTGCCACACAGCCCCATGTGCGCAAGGAAGCAACATCAGGCTTTACCCCATAGAACATCTCAGTAGGGGTCAGAGGCCTGCCTGTGGTGGGGCCCACGTTGTACAGCAGGGTGGCAGACTCCAGTGCCTCCTTCCACAAGGAAGGGTCTGCTGTAGCGTGCACCAATAGGGTCCTTGTGCGCTCCTTCAGAGTCCGATTCATGCGCTCAGCAAGTCCATTTTGCTGAGGCGTGGATGGAGCTGAGGTCTCCATTTTAGTGCTCTGCTGAGCACAAAATTCTTTGAACTGCTGATTCAGAAATTCTGTCCCTCTATCAGATCTCACACACTTCACCACTTTCTCATGAAATGTCTGCCAGTACTTCAAGAGCTCAATGAGGGCCTTGGGAATGGCTTCTTTCGACTTCACTGCCAATGAGGCTATCAGATGGGATTTTTCATCAACAACAGTAACCCAAAAACGCTCTCCCGTGATTGCAGCTGGTGAAATGGGACCCACAGTGTCCACATGCACTCTATCTAACTGTAACGGCAGGAAGCTGCCAGGTCCTGAAATGTGTAGGATTTTGGGCAGGAAGCTGCCGGGTCCTGAAATGAAGGTTCTGGAAAGTGGCACGCGTCTTGGCGTCGAAGGAAGTCCCGGTGCTGACCGGCTTGTAACAGATTCCGCTGAATGCTCTAACCTGACTGGTGTCTCGTCTCTCTGTCTCTTCCTTTGCCACCACAAGGTGGTATCGGCGAGTAAAGCAAGGTTTTGCTAACCTACCTGTTGGGTATAATGTCGGCAGCTACTTTCACCACGTTGGTTACGTCGTATTGTGAGAAGTTGGGGGCGGCCAGCGATGTTGCCGAGCTTGATGCACTTAATCTCACGCTTGATAGTGACTACCCAAGGTTTCGTAGGAAGGATTTTGATGAACTGATGGCGAAGTGTAAGGTCGAGGTGGCGCGCGATAACTACGATGTGGGCGATCATACGGATCTGATCATTAGTTCGATTGCCCAGTTTTATGTCGCTACTGTTAAATTTCTAAAGATAGGTGCTCTTGCTGCTTTTCGTCCTGTCTGGGCTACAAGTTATGCGCGAAAGGTTTTTATGACGGAGGTTGCTCGTGATCCTGCGGTGTCGCACAAGCTTCCGTCTAATGCGTTAGGCAAGCCGCCGGTGTTCACGGGAAATAACACTAGGCACTGGGTTGCTATTGTTAAGAATTATGTTGAGGCACAGGGAATCAACGATGACCAGCAAAAGCTTCGCGTTGGCGTCTCATTTCTCTCTACAAGCATTCAGGGTCACTGGTCCTCGTATGTCGTAACCCATCCTTCCCCTACTTTCGAAGATTTTCAGCAATTCCTGTTTGATTTTTATGACAAGAATGTAGGGGTGACGGAGGCCCGCCGCCACTGGCAGGGGGTTCGTCAAGGCTCGAGGTCTGTTCAGGAGTATGCCTTGGATTTTAACTCCGCTCTTGCCGATCTGAATTCCATGCCTGGTGGGGAGGTCACTGAAAATGAGAAGGTTACGAATTTTCTGAATGGGTTGCGTGCATCGTTGCATTCTCAGTGTCGAATTAATCACAAAACTGGTCGTGCTTTCGATTCGTATATGGAGCTCTACCAGATCGCTCATGGGCTCGATGATACTGTCGCTGAAGGGTTTCGTTCGCGCGGTTCCGATATGTTTCCTTCGAATCACCATGCTTATCGTGGGTTTGGTCGTTTCGATCGTGGGTTTGGTCGTCCGCGCGGTGTGTTTAAGGCTCGTGGGTTTCGTGCTCGTGGTCGCGGTTTTGATCGCGGTGATCGCTCGCATCATCGCCATGTCCCCGGTTTTCATCATGGGTCTTTTCCATCCCAGTCCATGCCGCTCACTTGTTATGGGTGTGGCCTCCCTGGCCACAAGCAGTCCGAGTGCCCTATGACTCCCCGGTTCTCGCAAGGATCTGCGCAGGTACCGCAAGCCCCAGCACATCACGCCGGTCCCCCAAATTCTGGTCGCGGCAATGCACCGAGTGGGCGTGGATCCTCTCGTGGGCGTGGGCGCTTTGGCTGGTATGACGACTTATCTTTCTCAAAACTTGTGGCTGCTCATGTTTGTTTGGAATGGGGACCTGGAATTGAAATCGTTGTTTGTGAAGATATACCCCAAGTGAACCTGCAAGATGGTCATGTGTATGCGTTTGTGCTTTAGCCCGAAAAAGCCCATGAAGTGCTCTCCGAGTATAATGCCCTGAAGAAGAATGCCCGTCAGATTGGCGCTTATTTTGTTTTGCCCAAACAAGTTGCTAAGGCAGTAAGTGTTGCTCCCCTTTTAAAAAGTAAAGAGAGAATTATGGAGGGGAGGCGCAACAAGAAGAGGCCCAGTATATCAATGGTGAGAAAAGAACACCCCGAAGCGCAAATGGTCTTGCGCGGTATGGTTGCAGGGGCAACCGCTGATTGTGCAGTTGATACCGGGGGAGAACTCTCATTCATCTCGGCAGAATTTCTGAAGAAAGTGAACATAACCCCGCAACAAGTGGATGAATTGGAAGTGGAAGTGGCCACGGGTGACATTGCGAAAGTGGTGCATCAAGTGAAGTTGAGAACAGTTTTCAAGTCTTTGCCTTGTGTGCATACTTACTATGTGCTACCAAAATTGGCTGGTGACTGTGATGTCTTGTTGGGCATGGATTTCCTTAAGCGTTATAAGGCCAAGATTGATGTAGCGGAAGATACGTGTACATTTTGGAACAGAGGGCGAGGCGTGATTTTTAAGTCCATTTCTGCTACTGCTAAGAGCGCTAGAAAGAAGTCCACTGTCATCTCTGCGAGGCATTTGGCGCGCTGCATGAAGCAAGGCTGTCCAGTGTTTGTGGGCATGGTAAGCAAGAATGAAGGGCATGATAACGAGACACGCTCGGATGAGCAAGGGTATGAACATGTTGATAGGCAAGAGGGCAACGAAGCGCGTAACGAAGGGCATAGCGATTATGATCATGATGTTAAAGGGTTCGAACCTGCTTTTGGGCCTACAAACAAGGCCGATGTCCCTTCTGATAAAAGTGGATTGAATCACCCCATTTGTCAACATCTTCGTGCTGAGTTCAGAGATGTCTTTTCTGAGAAATTAGAAGGCCTACCTCCTGACAGACATCTGTTCCACACTATCCCATTGTATAGTGAACATGTTCCTCCATCCCGACCTGGTTACCGTTTAGCTTTGCCCGAGTTGCAAGAAGCACAGAAACAGGTTGCCTGAACTTCTTGAGCAGGGATTGATTCAGCCAAGTTGCAGTCCGTTTAGCAGCCCTGTTCTGTTTGTGAAGAAAAAGGATGACACGTTGCGTATAGTTATCGACTATCGTGCGTTAAACCGCATTACTGTCCCTGATCGTTATCCTCTCCCGCGGATTGATGAGTTGCTTGATAAACTGCAAGGTGCTGTGTGCTTTACAAGTCTTGATTTACTCTTTGGCTATCACCAAATTCGCTTGCAAGAGGAAGATGTTCCCAAAACTCCTTTCCGTGTCCCTCTTGGCCATTATGAGTTCAAAGTTCTACCCTTCGGTTTGACAAATGCCCCCGCTACTTTTCAACATATGATGAATCGCGTATTCCATGACTTTGTGGCTGAAGGCTTTGTGGTAGTGTACCTTGATGATGTTTTGATCTTCTTTAAAACCGAGGAAGAGCATAAACAGCATTAGCAAAAAGTTTTCGAGCGCCTACGTGAAGAGAAATTGTTTGTGAAGCTAAAGAAGTGTTGTTATTGTCAGCCTGAACTACGCTATCTTGGCTTTAATGTGGGGAAGCATGGAATCAAGATTGATCCGGATAAAGTCGCAGCAGTGATGAAGTGGGTCGTACCGACGACGGCCACTGAGGTACGACAGTTTTTGGGCCTCTGCAATTTTTCGCGGAAATTTGTGCAGGGGTATAGTCAACTTGCTGCCCCGTTGAATCACTTATTGCGAAAAGGTGTCCCTTGGCTGTGGACTGATGCATGTCAAAAAGCCTTTGATGGGTTGAAGTGGGCCATCACAAATGCCCCAGTGTTGGCAATCCCAGATCTCTCCCCGGATGCGCCTAAGTTTCGGGTCGTGTGTTATGCCTCAAAGAATGGTGTTGGTGCTGTGCTTGAGCAAAATGGACGCCCATGTGCCTATATGAGCCGGAAATTTTCTGATGCTGAGAGAAATTATCATGTCACCGAGCAAAAGTTGGCTGCAGTGTGTATGGCATTGACTGATTGGCGATGTTATCTCCTTGGGAAACCCTTTGAAGTGGTCACTGATCATGCAGCAAACACGTTTTTGCCGTCCCAATCGGTTTTGAGCCCTCGGCAAGCCAGGTGGTCGGAGTTGCTCCAGATGTACTCTATAGAGTGGAAGTATGAGCCCGGTCGTACTAATGTTGCGGACCCTTTGAGTAGGAATCCAGCGTTCGTCGTTAGTTCTTTGATGCACACTCCTAGGGGCTCTGTTCAGCGTAGGGCCGCGATGGGGGGGCGCGGCATAGGTCATCGTATTAGGTGTGCTGTACTTACGCGCAAGGGGGCGCGTTCCACTGGAGGCGGTATGGCCCCGCCATTAGGTGGGGTGGTCCCTGGAGCAGCGAGTGACTCGGGCGACGCGTGCCCGGATGGGTTCACCATGTGGTGCCCCGAGGGGGAAGACTGGTTGCACCGCATACGGACCGCGTATGAGAAGGATCATCTTCTAAGGGATGGGCGTAAAAGACAAAGAGCGAAGTTGGTCGCTAAAGATGGTTACTGGTTCCGTGGAAAAGCAATGTATGTTCCCGAAATGGCAGATGGTAAAGATAAAGAGCTCAAAGAAGCCATTCTCAAAGAAAACCATGAAGTGCCACAGGCAGGCCATGTGGGCCGGACTAAAATGTTGGAGAAAATACAACGGTATTTTTGGTGGCCGAAGCTGAGGGAAGGTGTTGAAGATTTTCTTCGCGTTTGCGATGCGTGCCAGCGCAACAAGGTGGATACCTCACTGCCAGCTGGTCTGCTGCAGCCTCTACCAATTCCTTCACGAAGGTGGGAAAGCATCTCCATGGATTTTATTACTGACTTACCCAAAACGGTGAACGGGAATGATGCTATCCTTGTGGTTGTGGACCGACTGTCTAAATATGCGCATTTCATCCCAACAACTGATCAGCTGTCTGCTGAAGGTCTTGCTGATGTGTTTGTGGATCGTGTGTTTAAGCTGCACGGTATGCCTAAAGAGGTGTTGACTGATCGCGGAACAGTGTTCACGAGTGCCTTCACTAAAGCGTTGTTTAAAATGTGCGAGCAATTCTGGGTGCAATCGCGAGTACACTTAGACTGAGCACGTGCAGTGCTGTGCTTTTAAAGCCTCCTGGCATGGGAATGTGGGGAAAGCGAAGAGGGGAAAAGGGGACCGCATGCCTCTTTAATTTTTTAAATACCTAGCTTTCGCTTTGCTATAATGTGAGTTCGGAAAAAATTCAGGACCCCATCTTTCCGTATCACCGCACATACATGAATCGTGAGAGCAAAAGTAAATCGTGTATCCTACATGACGGTCCGCCAAGGGGCCAGGGACACACATGATGGAGAGAGTGAGAGAGGGGCCCCGGGGGGGGGGGGAGAGAGAGAGAGGGGGGCGCGCGCGCGCGCGTGTGTGTGGTGTGTGTGTGTGTGTGTGTGTGTGTGTGTGTGTGTGTGTGTGTGTATTTGTCTGTTTGTGTGTGTGTGTGTATGTGTGTGTGTGTGTGTGGGGGGGTGGGTGGGTGTGTGTGTGTGTGTGTGTGTGTGTATTGTGTACAATTCACACTTCTTTTGTATTGCACTTCAAAACATTGCGTTTGACGAGATAAGAAACATTTTTAATGTGCTGTCCAAACACAAGATCATGTAAGCATTTAGCTTGCAGTATATACATGTCACGCGTGCACACACACACACACACACACACACACACACACACCACACACACACACACACCACACACACACACACACAAACATAAACACATCCACTTCTCCTTCGCCGTCTGCTTGCGGCCATCTAACTGTCTTCATCCGATGGTCAGGGCAACACAGAAATTTTCAGGTTTCATTATTCTCTTTATAATTATTCCTGACCCCAATATCGGCCCATCCATGGCTAAGCGGGCCGCAGCTTTACCTGTGCTGAAAAAGAACCAAATGGCATTCCCCAGTCCCCCACCCAAAACCCCCCGCCCCCCCCCCCCCCCCAACCCAACCACACACGCACGCGCGCTTGCGTGCGTGCGTGTGGCACACACACACACACACACACACACACACACACACACACACACACACACACACACACACACACACTGTGTATAAGTAGGTGGCTGACGTATCAGTTAGCTCATCCGTGTGCACGAGAAGTGACGTATTCCCTGTAGACCAGACACTCCCTTTCTTAATGCATGTTCTATTTCAGTAACGTACTGACCAATAGATTTCCCGGCTGTATCCAAAGGCCCCCTTAGCCTTCACAGCCCTGTCCAGGTGTTTTATAGCGTTCCCACCTCAACGCACCCGCTACTTCCCGTCCACATCACGCGTGCAACAGTAGCCACAACTGTAAACATACAGTCAAACGTGCATTCTCTTCATCAGTGTTTCATTCACTAGGCAGAATTGACTGATGTGCAACTGAAACAGTATAAGACAAAAGCATGCTCGGAGAGGCGGTCGTGAGTTCTTCTACATCTAGAGACTCTTACATTAATTAGAATGTTTACATGTAGACCAGACACTCCCTTTCTAAATGCATGTTCTATTTCAGAAACTTAGTGACCAATACAACTCCTGCACATCAAGCTCAAACCGTTACGGAGTTTTATCAGTCCTTACCAAATATTCTAATCGATGTTTAAAACCTAAACACACGACTGTACGAACAGATGCAAGAATAACATACCCGGCTGTATCCAAAGGCACCCTTAGCCTTCACAGCCCTGTCCAGGTGTTTTATCGCGTTCCCACCTCAGCGCACCCTGCATTCTAAGTAACAGTCAGCAACCTAACCAACAGATCTAATCAGATAAACAACATGAAAACATCTTGAGCAAAAAACGCACGCACGCACCACTACTTCCCGTACACATCACTCGTGCAACAGTAGCCACAACTGTAAACATACAGTCAAACGTGCATGCTCTGCTCTAGATCTGTTCAAAAGATGCTTTCATCAATAACCAAGCCATCATGTATACACAGCAGAACAGCATTGAAACCCTACGATCGCAGTTTTGACGGCTGCGACCGGTCGGTGGAGGTAACGGTACCGTTACCTTCACCAGATCGTGGGGCTTACCAGTGTTTCATTCACTAGCCAGTCTTTACTGATGTGCAACTGAAGCACTGTAAGACAAAAGCATGCTCGGAGCGGCGGACGTGAGTTCTTCCACATCTAGCGACTGACGAGCTTGACCACGATCCTGCAATCTAAGCAACTCGATCGTAACCGCTAGTAACGGTACACTGCTCACGAGTTGCCCTTCGCCTGTACTGCATTTTCACGTAAAGTGACAGTGACTAAACCCCTTCCAAAGGCATGTCTTAATACATCCCTGATGTTCCTAATTATTTCTTACGTGTCCACACTCATCAGAGTCTTTAACTAGTAGCCAACTTGCGACTGTTCAAGACTTGTACTTGAGTGGAGGCACCCATGTGAACATCACTCTTTGTTCTTTTCTTCCCACTCTGGAAACGCCTGCAGGTAATTGTACTTGCTTTCACCATGAAGTTCAAGTCATATGATGTGTCTAAAACCCAGCCTTGTGAACACCATGAACCCCTGTAGATACCTGCCGGTTGTATATTATACGTTTGTCAAAACCACGTACTTACTCGTACGTAACTATACATACCTACCGGCTCATGAGTTTACACAACAATCTTCCCCTTTTAGACACACACATGACCAGGTTTAAAACATTGAGTACATACCAGCTTCAATGTCCCATACTGTGCCTCTGGATTACTCTTCCGGGCAACACCCTAAAGCCCTGAAGCCCTAGTATCCAGTGCCGTGACATCCATCTAACCTTGGGACAAATTTTCCTTTCGCAAATTTTTCATTGCCTAAGAGGAAATCACACCCCGCACCACAGAAGCCACCACAGAAACAGCACCACCTCAAACCTAAACTCGAACGTCAAACCCCCTTAGGGTAACCTCGCCGCCAACTGCCGCCCAACGGTCCAGGCAATCGCAAAGCTTACCCGCCGATGCGCAGAAAACCAGACAAGGTCTTCATGCGGAACTAGCGCCTGATTAACCATCCTTGGAGCCGCTTCAAGAACTCCTCAGCCGCCGTATCCAACCCCCCAAATGTCTCGAATGCAAAAGGGCGGAAAACGACACCGGGGGGGGGGGGTGCCTAAGTAAAACCTCCCGTACGAGGCCAGCTTGCCAGCCGCAGCCCGCGCCGCAGCCCCACCAGGCACAAAGTCCCCACCACCAGCCCAATAAGAGGCGGCGAGTGGAGAGGTTTCCACCACATCGACATAGAGATCCCGCCCCCCATCCCAATCAAGAAAAACCAGTCCGGCCTACGCGTCTCAAAACCCATAACCCGAACCGGAAGTGGAGGTTCACGGGTGACGACAGCCTCCACCTCCTTTCCTATCCGAAACAGCAGACCCTGCACCGCATTATGGCGAGAGGTGACAGCCACCCCACGAACGACCCTACACTGGAACTCGTGGTCCCCAAACCGAACCATCTCCTGACCACACCGGGGACATGGAGGCCCCCCAGGGAACATCGGAATCAGCAGCTGATACCCAAGCCGACACCGGAGCTCGATGTTGGGCATTGCCTGGCCCATGCGCTCAACTGGGAGTGCTTGGAGCCACCCCGAGGCATGAGGGCGGGCCGCCGAGTCCAGGACCTGAATGAGACGCTCCCGAGCGGGCAACGCAAGGAGAGCTCGCCGACGATATTTGAAAGAAGCTCACCCAGCTTGCGTTGGACATCAGTATCAAACTTTCGTCCGATTTACCATGCCCGGCCTCATACCAGTTGGCAATTTTCCGTCGATTTGTACATGCCATGAGTTCTTGGGCCTTGCTACCATTTCGGCAATTTTGGTCCGATTTTGTACCATGCCCGGGACCTCACTACCAGTTTGGAATTTCTCGTCCGATTTGCCCTGGACCCTAGTGTATCTCCACATTGTTCTCTCTTATCAAATTCTCAAGTTATCTCTATGCTTGAGAAAGGATGGGCTGCTCAGTGGTTTACTGAAAGATATCAGCCACATTATCTTCAGTATTCACATACACTGGTGTGATCTGACCCCACGCAACATCTTCACGTGCCTGGTGATAGCAATACTATTGTGTTTGGTGTATTTGGACAACACATGTTTCTGCAGATTTGAAATGCAGCCCATGTTATCCATATGCAGCTCTACCCCACACACCCTCCTTTATTGCGTGACTTGCCGCAATAATTCAGCTTCCACCGTAGAAGCAGCAATTGACTGCTGCTTCTTACTTCCCCACGACCCTGCTCCCCCGTTGAGCATAAACACAAACCCTGTTGTTGATTTCCTAGAGTCAACATCTCCAGCAAATCTGAGTCGACATACCCAACCAGATTTTGCTTCCCCTTTCCGCCATACACCAGTCCCATATCTTTGATGCCCAAAAAAAACCTCACAATCCTCAACCCTGCTTGCGTGTGAGCAGTAGTTGGAGCAGCACGATAACGTGCTAACAGACTCACAGCATGAGAAATAACAGGCCGTGTTGTGTTGGCCAGATACTGCAGAGAGCCGACAAGCTCTAGATACCTATGCCCATCCGGCAGTGGGGTCCCTGACCCCACGTTCTCTTCCCCAATCTTCCCTTGTGCAGCTCTGCCTGAGCAAAGCTTTTACACATTGGTGTGCTGTAGCCACGATCACCTTCACTTACGCCAAATGACTCAGCAAAATTCCTTGATCTTCTGAGCATTGGAGATCACTGCAATCCCTCCATCACGATCCCTCCTAACCTCACTTCCAAGGAAGTTCTTTACTTCCCCAAATCGTGGACCGTGAATCTCTTCTTCAGCTCATCCTTGATTTCTCTCACCCACATAGTCCTCTCATCCTTGATTTCTCTCACCCACATCCACTGTAGTATCAGCTCGATCTCACGTTAAGTTCGTTGAGAATGACTCACACATGTGCGACCCGTCTGATTGCACCCCGCCAGCCAAGCTGGCCAGATTACATAATGAGGTCATCGTACCCCACTCTCCGATCACGCGCTATCGGCTCGATGCCGATCGGTTCCCCAAGGGACCCCTTTCGCTCGGATCGTTACACCCTCCCCCACCTAGGCTCAAGCCGTCTCGGATTGAGGGGGATGCATCTCCCACACAGGAGCACTACAGTCAAGCGTGTAACACGGCCCGACCAGCCACCTTCTCAGGGAGCCCTACAGACAAGATCCCATACCTCTTGCCCAGTCCCTGCCCTAGTCTCGTCAGACTAGAATCGACAATCCACACCCATGCTCATTTGGACTGCCCGCGGAGCACTCTCGGAAGTACAATCTCCGTCACCAGAAATCCATCTGGCTTTTTAAGCTATTGGGGGCTTCACTGACCATCACCATAGCGCTTAGAGTACATGGTTACTCTAGAGTCACAACCTACCATCAGCAGAGACTCTCAGACACCGAGTCCAGACCAGGGGTGCACCATGCCCTTGAGACTATCTGAGGTGCTACTAAGTCCGCAGTGAATGGAATGGGCCCTTCCACAGCATAGCCAGGGACAGGGAGGCTATTGAGTGGACGACATGTTGAACAACGCAACACTTCGCCGCTAACGAGGATGCCATCGACGGACATGTGGGCCCGATCAAGGCATTTGTGTTCTCCTGGTCCTAGCTTTATGAAAATAAGTTATAAAATATAAAAAACAATGAGAAAAAACCCGTGAACCTGCGACCAAGCTTGCACTAAGTTGATGAGCAGTTGATTTACTGTGCGACTCAGAGGAGCATACGAAAACAGGATCGTGTTTCAGCAAAGACATTTACAGTGAAACATATACCATTATCTATGTACACGTAGCATTAAGCTTACGGACTCTAAGCATACCTCGACCAAGCTTGCACTAGTTGGTGAGCAGTTGATTTACTGTGCGACTCAAAGGAGCATACGAAAGCACAGGAGTCGTGTTTCAGCAAAGACCGATTTCTGACTCGAGAGCAACAGCCTTATATATGTTGCCAGCTTCAGCCGCAAGTACAGAGTACCTTGGAAAAACGTCCCGAAAGTTCATAGCCACAGATTGCAATTTTAGGACGTCGAAATATGTGCAAGTTCAGGTGAGTCCAAACACCCCCCAAATAACACCCATGACAATAAATCTTGTCAGGCGCAAATCTGGGCTGCAGAAATCCGCATTTCAGGACATTTAATCAGGGGTTTGAGGGCCATGGGCAGTACACGTGTGAGGCGTACTGCAAGTTGCCGTAGTACAAAGAAAATGACTAGTAGTGGGCCCTGCGCGACAAAGATGGTACAGTACCGCCTGAAGTTGCAGGTGGGACTTGCCGTTTGAAGCCCGGGGAGGTAAGGGCTCTGTTTGCAAGAGCTTTAGGAGGCGTTCCCAGGGCTTTGGTTTTGCAAGAGGCATACCACTGGGTGGCCGTGGTGGCAAGGAGAAGGGGTGCGAAGTTTGGAGAGCATCGGAGAAGGGACGGAATTTTGCATGCCCAAGGTCCGAAAGGAAGCCGTGAGCCCGACACTTGGTAGCATTTTGCTGCAATATTTTTGTAAACGGTTATGGGCAGTGGCGTATCCTGTAAGCAAGCAGACAGGTCGTAAGTTCGTGCCTCTCCAGCTACAGTCCTTGACGACTGTCTGTTCTTTAGACACATGCAACTGCATGAACAAGACTGGATCCTTATGTGCCCAGTACTTTCCAAACCAGTTCCGTTACATGTTGATCTGTCAATGAGCATCTACACACGGATAAGCTCCTGACGGCTGAAAGCAAGTACCTTCCTATACTCAATAAGACTCCGTCCCTTAGCTGTTTGGGAGATTGATTGTCCATAAGATGGTTACTTACAAACAAGCAATAAACATGAACACATTACAATACAACCCTGCGTGGCAGAAATCAACCGGTCGGACCTGTAACAAGCAAGCAGACAGGTCGTTAAGTTTCGTTGCCTCTCCAGCTACAGTCCTTTGACGACTGTCTGCTCTTTAGAACAATTGTCCAACTGCATAGAACAAGACTGGATCCTTATGTGCCCAGCATCTTTCCAAAGCCAAAGTTTACTATTTTGATGCTAGCTTCCCTACATATGGAAGCTTACTGCAACATGCTTTGTGATTTGATAAAGGGTTCCGTAAATTGGAAGCATCCTTGTGTCACAGAAAAATTTTTGACTCTCCCCAAGGTGCCAGCCTCACAATATCTCTTCCAAGAAGAAGCCCTAAGCTCAGGATTGGGCTTTCCTTCACAAATATTGCGGCTACCATAAAAACTCGCTTCAAATTAGGAGGGTAAGGCAAATATTGAAAGCTCGTTTTGCTTATAGCAACGATCCAATCAACTCACAGTACCGATGACCAGGTGGCAGTGGGGTACCTGCCCCATGTGACAGACCATCTGAGGACTCGGGTCTGCTGCTAGCCACGAAGTCCTTGGACATGGGGGTATCAACCACACGCCCATCATCAGCAACACCAAACTTTTCCACAAGAGCATCAATCTTGGGAGTGCAACTCATGGAAATAGTGCTCTGAACTCTATTGCGTAGGACCTGACACCCCAGGAAATCATTCACCTCTCCCAAATCATGGATGGTGAAGTCCTTCTTCAACAACTCTTTCCCCCACTCAATCTCTGCAACCAATCTGGCAACTATGAGAAGATCATCAACATAAACAAGAATAAAGGACAGGTTGCCATCAGGGGCCCTCCTGATGTATACACCCGCATCACTCTTGCACACACTATACCCCATCACGCTCAACTTGTCGGTCAAGGTCTTGTGCCAAGCCCGTGGGGCTTGTTTTAGACCGTATAGTGCCTTCCTGAGCTTGCACACAACCCTCGTGTTGCCATTCTCAAATCCTGGTGGTTGGGTCACATAGACCTCTTCCTCAAACTCTCCATTGAGAAAAGCCGTCTTGATATCCACTTGGTGGATCTCAAGATTCTGTGTGGCAGCCACTGCCAGCACAGCCCTCCTTGCCCCATAGCTGCTGGTGGGTGCAAATACCTCCCCAACATCTATCCCAGGGATCTGTCTACACCCTTGGGCAACTAACCTCGCTTTAAAGCGAGTAACATTCCCATGTGCATCAATTTTAGTGGAGAATATCCAATGGACAGGAATAACTTTTTGTCCATGTGGTCTGTCCACATACTCTAGAACCTCATGGGTATCAAGGGAATCCATCTCTTCCCTCATTGCTTGTTGCCAAAAATCCCACTGAGGGGAGCATTGGGCTTCCCTCAGGTTAGATGGCACGTGAACCTTTCCCAGCTTGACATAAGGTACATTTTGGACTGACAGGGTCCAAACAGCATGAAGAAGAAGGGTACCAGCACCAGCTCAGAATCTAAGTCAGCAGGAGAGGAATCCACATCAACTCCTACCAGGGAGTCTTGCACTCCCAGCACCTCCAGAGGCGAAGGAGACACCCTTCCCTCTGGTCATTGCCACTCAGGTCAAGGTACATATAAAACTGCAACGTAAGGGCCAGAACTTTGTGGTGTGGGACAATGCTTTCACTGCAGCTAACGATGCCAAGGGTTCGTTGCCAGCCATTCAACAAGCTATGCCTGGGACTACCCACAATGCTTCAGCATTATTGTTGCTGTATGAATCAGTACCAGAAGACTGGTTGGGGGAGCTGTCGGCACATGACGCATATGTGTATATTTGTAGGAAGTTTGTGGGAGGCTACAATACTCAGGCCAATGCTGACTGGTTAAAGGAGATGTCCCGTGGCATGAAACAAGGTGAAACCATTTCCCAGTATGTCAATAGGATTATCAATCTGAAAGGTTGCTTGAAACGAAATG
>KV908794.1:14268-29268 GCA_002005505.1 Botryococcus braunii
GAGGAGGCCCCACAAATCCCCACACAGGCAGGTCATCTATGAAAAGCTCATACCTGCATGCCCACCATCAAGCACAACGGCGGTTGGAAGCACTTCAGGAAATTTAAGCTCCTGTAGGGTTTAACTAAACTTTTTTGACTGATTGAGCATTTGCAAAAGGCAGGGCAGTAATAGATGTCAATAACCCAGAAGTTTCCAACAGATCGGGATTAGGATTTGTGGAGGGGGGGAGAGAAGGGGGGTGGAGTGAGGGGGAGAGAGGGAGAGGGAGAGGGACACACACACACACACACACACACACACACACACACACACACACACACACACACACACACACACACACACACACAGGGGGGGGAGAGAGAGAGAGAGAGAGAGAGAGAGACAGAGAGAGAGAGAGAGAGAGAGAGAGAGAGAGAGAGAGAGAGAGAGAGAGAGAGAGAGAGAGAGAGAGAGAGAGAGAGAGAGAGAGAGAGAGAGAGAGAGAGAGAGAGGAGAAAGAAAGAGAGGGGGGCGAGGGAGAGAGAGAGAGAGAGGGAGGGGGGAGGGGGGGAGAGAGGGGGGGAGAGGGGTGGGGCAGAGAGGAGGGGAGGGGGGTGGACAAGGAAAAGGACCAAGAGGGGTTTCAATGAAAGGGCCACAGGAACTCAAGAAATAGACAAGAAGGGGTGCATATTTCAAGTGGCCAGAAGAACATGATGAGACATATAGGGCAGCAGGGGGAGGAGGAGGTGGTGGAGGAGAAGGTAAGACCAGAAGGACCCAAAGACAAGGAGGATACAAAGAGGGACACGCTGTTTGAAGCAGTTAGACCAGCCGCCATGTCTATTGAATGGGCTTGCAGTCCTAGCAGGATTGTTCACTCTTTTCCATGAGTATCAGAAGCTCAGTATGCGATAGATTTCTCAAAGGACATTGCAAGTTGATCCGCCACTACTTTGGCTTGGGGGGACAATTTGTGGCTTACCAATAATGTTGCTTCACAGCTCTTTCAAAAACAGATGCAGCAGCCTCTTGCAAGACTTGGGAACAGATTTTGGTCTGCGGCACTTCAGCTGTGCAGGTGAACCAAAGACACATCCACTTTTAAGTCAAACTCTAAAATTCACCCGTATGGCAGTAAGGTAGGCACATCTCTGATGGATAGCCTCTGAAAAGCCAGAAATAGATATTGGAACAAAACCTCCACGGTGTATTAACCTCCTTGTCGGATATATGTTCCTGTATGGTCACAGGATATGTTCTACGCAGCTGAATTCCACCATCCATAGAGCTTAACTCTTTGAAGAGCATTACAGGGAAGTCTAAGTTGAAGGCAAAGAGACGCACTTCGAAACCTGATCTGTAGCTGGCTGTCAATGAGCTGATTCCCCTGCAACACTTCACCCAGTCCTCCCCACTTCTGCTGGGGCTTTGAGCTGCCCGAAGGTCTGCAAAAAGGGAGGTAGTAGTAGTTATATGTTTCTTGTGGGTTGTTGTAAGGTCCAACTTTGTTAACCCACAGGTTTACCGTCTCTCCAGTGACGTACTGCACAGGCCCACGGTGTGTGTTGCGTTAGACAACAAATACTCACAGTAAGAGAGGGAGCAACGCTAAGAATACAAATTTCGACTTTCGGATCAAGCTTACTTTGTGATTGATTTCATTGGCACAAGAAGACAATGGGCCGATAAGCAAGGCGACAATTGTGCAAACGATCGGCCTGGTGGGAACTCCAGGCCCCAAATTGTACCAGTCCATAGAGTTCATGCGACTACAGAAAAAAATACACTGATTTCTTTAAAAAGTTCATCTCGTGCAAACACATGCTTGTGGAACCAATCTTTCTTCCCGACTGGCAGAGCCAATTTGAGATCCTAAGAGGGGCCTTTGCGAACTTTAACCCTAACCTGCCTGGCTGTGGTGCACCACGTTCTTTTCATTCAAAAATCGGTTTTTGTCTTCTCAGTGAAACCCCCGAAGTTGAAGCAGTACTTCCGGTCTCCCGCTTCTTTGAAGTCCATCTCGAGGGCTTGTGCAGGATGGTCACGGCGACTACGCCGCCGCTTCTTGATTGGGATTCAGTCAGACCGTACGGTAATTCCTCGAGACCCGTTGGCCCTCTTCCGTTGGCCCATCGTCTTTGTGATCAAGCAATCCACCCCCTTCATTCGTTCCCTTTCGGAGCGATTTGAGGGCGTGCTTCAGGGGTGATATTTGGATGATGGGAATGGGGGACACAATCGTTTTGCGTGCATTTCTGGAGGTGGTTATTTCGGAGGGTCCGCAGTGGAGGATTATCCTTGAGCAAATCCCTCTTGAATATTCCTTCCGTCTTTTGGTGGCTTACCTATGATCCGCGACGGGAGAATGAATGTCCCGCCGGGTTCCGTCAGTTGGGGGGGGGGGGGGGGTTAGATTATGGTTGTTAGGAGGTCCCTTGTCGGCGTCTCGTGTGTTTGTTTCGGGTTTTAGGGGGACTAAAGCCATAGAGGTTGCCAAGACTATGGAAAGATTATGTGATCTGCAAAGATCCAAAGGTGTTAGATTAATCATAAATGATGACTATACTCACAAGTGTATCATCCATGTACTTAATCAATTTGACCAAGACATACATAGTCGACAGCGTCAAACTGATGAACAATTCACGTATAGCAATTGCTTCCACAGAAGTTACTCACAACAAGTGAGAGAGAAAGAAAGCAATTCACATGAGTCCATTCAGGAGTCGGCTTTACAAGCCAAAGAGATCGAATGACTTACAAACTACTGCCGAACGAACACGCACACTAACTAGTCTTACCTGCAAAGATCCAAAGGCGTTAGATTAATCATAAATGATGACTATACTCACAAGTATATCATCCTGTGAACACACTAACACCTTAGGTTCATTGCATATGATGAACCTTATCTATAAGCACCCCTCAGCCGTCACATAGCTGACTTACCATATACTTAATCGGTTTGACCAAGACATACATAGTCGACAGCGTCAAACTGATGAACAATTCTGCAACATTCACATAATCATATTAGTCTCTAATCATCAAAACGGCACTTATGGCCGTGATCAAAAACATGACCGGCAGAGCCCCGACTTACCACGTATAGCAATTGCTTCCACAGAAGTTACTCACAACAAGTGAGAGAGAAAGAAAGCAATTCACATGAGTCCATTCAGGAGTCGGCTTTGCAAGCCAAAGAGATCGAATGACTGCCTGGTGGTCCGGGTTCTCTGGCTATCTGTACTCAGATCAGCGCGTGGGAAACGCGCTGTCCAGCACTGCTACTGGCCTTTTTCACGAACATTAGGACATGCTCAGGGTCCCTATCCACAGAATTTGGACCCTTATCCTACAGTAACATTCATGCACACATTTTTTAACTCTAGATGCATGTCTTCCAGCCACTAATTAGGCTGGAAGGTATTTACAGCCATAGAATAAATATCTCTCAATGCATTAATACTCGTAGATTGATCGTTCATAGCCATTGTCAAGATGTCTTTACCTTGAGTTAACTGCTTGGTTAACTTCCAGCTAATTATTACATGTGATTGTACCTTAATTAACATGACATAATGAAGTACAAAACCCAACAATCTTCCTCTTGCTTCACATGTCAGTTAATTAAAAGCAGGTCATGACACACCCAATTTAGCCCTATGCTTCTCAAATGCAGCAGATGCCAGTGGTTTGGTAAACATATCTGCTACATTTTCAGATGTAGCAACATAGACAGGGTCAATCTGCCCCCAAGCCACTTTCTCACGTGCAAAATGATAGCTGATGCTGATATGCTTAGTGAACTTTGACACTATGTGATTTTTCAAGTGCTGTATAGCCCCTTGATTGTCACAGAATAGCTTGACAGTCTTCACTGTGACTCCAAGCTCTTCCAGCATACCACCCATCCACATTACCTCCTTTACTGCTGCAGCAGTCGCAACAAATTCAGCTTCCACGGTAGATGTAGACACTGAAGATTGCTTCTTGCTGCACCAAGACACTGCTGACCCGTTTAGAAGAACAAACCCTGTGGTTGATTTTCTCCCATCCAAGTCACCAGCAAAATCTGCATCCACGTATCCCACCAACTCATTGTCACCAGAGTTAGTGTACGTTATGCCCATTTCCTTAGTGCAATTTAAGTAGCTCAGTACTCTTATAGCACCATTCCAATGCGCTGTCGTAGGTTGCCCCCTGAACCGACTCAAAACCTCCACAGCCTGAGCTATCTGAGGCCTAGTTGTGGTAGCTAGGTATTGTAGTGATCCGAGGAGCTCCAGATACTTGTGACCCTCTGGCAATGGTGTGCCTGCTCCTACCTGCTCACCACCAGCCCCCAAGGGTGGCTCTGGATTTTATGAAGTGACAAACCCATGCGCCATTGGAGTATCAACATCCCTGCCTTGTGCAGGAAGTCCATACTCCTCCACCAGCCTCTCAATTTTTAACACGTTAGTCATCTTGAGGCTCTCAGTGGTCTCATCTTTGGTGATTTCACATCCCAGAAATGATTTAATCTCACCAAGATCATGAATAGAGAAAATACCAGTGAGCTTAGATTTAACTTGCTCAATGGTTTCCCCTTCCGTGCATACGATCAACAAGTCATCAACATAAGTCAGCAAATAAACATGTGACTCATAGGATTCCTTGTTGACAAACAGAGATGAATCGCTTTTGCAGGCAGTAAAGCCAAATTTGCTAAGCTCTTCAACAAGGCGCTTATGCCACGCGCGTGGGGCCTGCTTCAGGCCATACAATGATTTCAGAAGCTTACATACTCTACTGGAATCACCATTAGAGAAACAGGGGGGTTGAGTTACATAAACTTCCTCCTCTAAGGACCCATTAAGAAAGACAGTTTTAATATCTACCTGATGTACCTTCCATCCCTTAGCGTTTGCCAGATTCAGAAGCACACGCCTGGATGAGTGTGTACTGACAGGAGCAAAAGTCTCAAAATAATCCACCCCTGGTCTTTGTTTGCATCCTTGTGCCACAAGCCTCGCCTTGAACCTGATTACATCCCCAAAACCATCAGTTTTAATTGCATAAACCCACTTCAGTGGGATCACCTTGGCAAGGGAAGGCGTGTGGCAGTATTCAAATGTCTCATGAGACTCAATTGAGTCCATTTCCTCATTCATAGCCTCCTTCCAGTATACCGATTGAGGTGAATTCCTGGCCTCAAACCAATCGTTAGGGATTTTTACATTCCTAGAGGATAGGACCTCCTTCTCCTTTGCACCATTTTGGTTAGGTGATGTGACCCCTGTTGCTCCTGCTATTGCATCGTCTTTGACAAAGTAAGATCCAGGTATATACTTGTCAGGTTGAGCAAGTGTCTCTCTAAGATCATACCTACTCATCCCACCTCTTACCCTTTCCTGCGCCTCATCCCCACTGTCAGACTCCCGTGATGAGCGGTCCTGATCCGAGTCACTACTGGGATCATTTTCACCACCTCCTGGCTGTTCCTGCTCATCCCCTGGGCCCATTGACTCTTCCCCTGAGACGCCAAGACCATGTGTATCCCTGTTCCCACTCTCTTCCGCCTGAGCTTGTTGCCTTAGTACTTCATTGAGTCTCTGCATCACTTCTAGGTTAGCTGGTAGGAGTTGGTCTTCTCCCCTTCTAGCTTCCATGTTCATGTCCACTGCCTCAGCAATGTCAACTGGGACAAAATCCCAGTCCTCTTCGTCTGCAGATCTTGGCACCTGTTCACAGTTTACATCACGTGGGAAATCAGGGGGCAGTTGGGTATCAGTAGAGAGAGTGTGGATACCAAATTTGTCTTCAAAAAATTTCACATTTTTTGACACCTTGATCTTATCCCCAACCAGCACTCTATATGCCTTAGATGCTGGTTCGTACCCGACAAACATTCCTGCCTCTGATCTAGGAGAAAAGGCAGACAGATCCTTCTCAGGCGTTTTGATGTATGCCAGACAGCCAAATACCCTCACGTAATGAACAGCAGGCTTCCTGCCAAATAATAGCTCATAAGGGGTAGCAGTCTTCCCCTAAATTGCCCTAAGGTTTGGTAACCTAACAGCAGTAGGCAGCGCTTCGGTCCACAAGCTCTGTGGAGCCTTAGCCTGTAGCAGCAGCATTCTAACCTTCTCTTTCAAGGAACGGTTAAAGCGTTCCGCCCGGCCATTTTGTTGTGGGGTATAAGGGGCAGACGTCTCGTGTCTTATCCCTTTTGACTCAAAGAACTCACGCAAATCTGAGTTTACAAACTCAGTCCCTCTATCAGTCCTGACAACTTTTACAGTATGGCCAGTCTGATTTTCTAAGTACAGGAGAATTGCTCTAACAGCATCACCCACCTGAGACTTCAGGACCAATGCCCTTGCAACACCCGCCTTTGAGAAATCATCCAGCATGGTGAGCATGTATCTCTCTCCTTCAGCACCCTGTACAGGCAGTTCACCCACAATATCCATGTGGACAATCTCTAATCGCTCTGCAGCCGTTGCTGGAGAGCGTGGGTAGCTCTATCTAGTCTGCTTCCCCACAATACACACCTCACAATGTGAGTGACCATGATTGCAAGGTGATAATGATGTCTCAATGCCTTTCACCATATCTTCTGTTTGCAAGCGTTCCATGTTTTTACTACTAGGGTGTCCTAGTCTTGCATGCCATAAGTCGTACTCTGAACACTTATGTGCAATGCCAGCAACATGGGGCAACTTTACTGACCGACATATCACTGAGCAGAATTATAGTCCTCTTTCTTTTGTCACTTCTACTTGAAACGATGACTCTGACAGCAAACATGTGTGACTTCTCCTGGTGGATTTGTTGAATAATTTAAACCATCAACAAGTCCAGCAGATACTGACATTAAATTTTCCAATGCAGTTGGAACAAATTCAACATCTCTCAATATGCATGCATATCCCTGCTGATCCACCAAGCACACAGTCCCACATGCCTTACGCTGCGCCACATGTTCGCCGGTGGCTAGATTTAAACCCGTTGGAATTGGATGCCAGTGAACATTATGCATCAGACGTACATCATTACACACATGTGTGGAGGCCCCAGAATCTATCACCCACTGTGAGGACAATTCACCCGAGTCAGAGGAGTAAGTAGTTGCCATTCCTCCTACAGGATTTTGAGGTCGCCCTCTGCCAGCCAGGATTGCAGCCCTTCTGGCGCAATCATCTGTGGTGGCAAAGGAAGAGAGAGAGAGACGAGACACCAGTCAGGTTAGAGCATTCAGCGGAATCTGTTACAAGCCGGTCAGCACCGGGACTTCCTTCGACGCCAAGACGCGTGCCACTTTCCAGAGCCTTCATTTCAGGACCCGGCAGCTTCCTGCCCGAAATCCTGGCATTGGACCTGGCAGCTTCCTGCCGTTACAACTTCCCCCTCCCCTACATGGGAGCGTCCTCGCTCACATCAGAGCAGTCATCACGAGCAAGACTCTGTAAGGTAAGAGTTCTTCAAGCAGTGTACATGCCGTCTACACTCGAGCAACAATATTTTTTTACACATATAGCTTTGGCGACAAGATTGTTGAGCCTCCAATGGTGAGGTACGCCAGGGTACGTCAGTGAGCTTTGTTCATCATCATTCATTGCTTGAAATTGTCATGGCGGGCTTCAAAGTGGATCGATGATCTACACTTAACATCATGCGCGCGCTATACAGCTCACCGTACTGAACTTCCCACTTGTATAACAACGGGGTGACACGCGGGGAGCAACTAAGCCCTTCTCCCTCCCCCCGGCGGGCAGCCATGCTGTACCCGCAACAAACAAGTGCAGGAAAAGATCGCCTCTCCGTGTCTAAGTCCGCCTCTTCTTAGGCGCAGTATTCGTAGTTGCTGAGGCATGCGCATTACTTCGCTTCTTAGTACCGTTGCCTGCAGCCGCGACACCTTGCGTGCGCTTCCTCGTTCCCACCTTCTCATTGAGAGCGCGACCAGCCCAGTACTCCTAGACAACCTCTTGGGCATGTTCTATTAATCCTGCTTCTGGTTCCCATGAGTTACGCTCAGGCCCGTAGCCTTTCCATTTTACCAAGTATTCTTTCTTCGGCGCATGGTGCGCAGCCTTCTTCTCTCGATGCATCAAAATACACTCCACCTCGTATTCCCAATCACCATCAATCCAATCTGGCGGAGGTGAGGGAGCCACGTTGACACCCTTATGATATGGCTTCAACAGCAACACATGAAACACATTGTGAATGGTGTACTCATCAGGCACCTCCAGCCTATATGCAACAGCGCCAATCCTAGCCAAAATCTTGAATGGCCCAATGAAACGAGGCAAAAACTTCTTGGTGCCAGGATGCTTCCAACGAATATTCTTAGTGGACAAGAGTACTTCTTGCCCAACTTCACACTCAACATGTCGCCCCTGGTTAGCATAAGTGCGCTGCCTATCTTGTGCCTCAATCAGGTTGCGCTTCGCTAACGCGAGATCATCATGCAACTTTATAGCAAATCTTTTAGCCGACGGAAAAGTGGTCCCAGAAATCACTGCAAACGGCTCAATAGGATCCTCCCCATACACCAACCGGAATGGAGTTGTGCGAACGGATTCTTGATAAGCATTGTTATAAGCGAATTGTGCGGCTGGCACATGCACATCCCAATCATGTTGTGTAGGACTAACATAATGCCGCAACATGTCTTCCGCAATGCGATTCACACGCTCAGTTTGGCCATCAGTCTGTGGATGATAAGCCGTTGAAAAGACAGACCTCGTGCCCAAAATTTTAAACAACGCTTTAGTGAAGGCACTCGTGAACACCGTTCCGCGATCAGTCAACACCTCTTTAGGCATACCGTGCAGCTTAAACACACGATCCACAAACACATCAGCAAGACCTTCAGCAGACAGCTGATCAGTTGTTGGGATGAAATGCGCATATTTAGACAGTCTGTCCACAACCACAAGGATAGCATCATTCCCGTTCACCGTTTTTGGTAAGTCAGTAATAAAATCCATTGAGATGCTTTCCCACCTTCGTGAAGGCATTGGTAGAGGCTGCAGCAGACCAGCTGGCAGTGAGGTATCCACCTTGTTGCGCTGGCACGCATCGCAAACGCGAAGAAAATCTTCAACACCTTCCCTCAGCTTCGGCCACCAAAAATACCGTTGTATTTTCTCCAACATTTTAGTCCGGCCCACATGGCCAGCCTGTGGCACTTCATGGTTTTCTTTGAGAATGGCTTCTTTGAGCTCTTTATCTTTACCATCTGCCATTTCGGGAACATACATTGCTTTTCTACGAAACCAGTAACCATCTTTAGCGACCAACTTCGCTCTTTGTCTTTTATGCCCATCCCTTAGAAGATGATCCTTCTCATACGCGGTCCGTATGCGGTGCAACCAGTCTTCCCCCTCGGGGCACCACATGGTGAACCCATCCGGGCACGCGTCGCCCGAGTCACTTGCTGCTCCAGGGACCACCCCACCTAATGGCGGGGCCGTACCGCCTCCAGTGGAACGCGCCCCCTTGCGCGTAAGTACAGCACACCTAATACGATGACCTATGCCGCGCCCCCCCATCGCGGCCCTATGCTGAACAGAGCCCCTAGGAGTGTGCACCAAAGAACTAACGACGAACGCTGGATTCCTACTCAAAGGGTCCGCAACATTAGTACGACCGGGCTCATACTTCCACTCTATAGAGTACATCTGGAGCAACTCCGACCACCTGGCTTGCCGAGGGCTCAAAACCGATTGGGACGGCAAAAACGTGTTTGCTGCATGATCAGTGACCACTTCAAAGGGTTTCCCAAGGAGATAATATCGCCAATCAGTCAATGCCATACACACTGCAGCCAACTCTTGCTCGGTGACATGATAATTTCTCTCAGCATCAGAAGATTTCCGGCTCATATAGGCACATGGGCGTCCATTTTGCTCAAGCACAGCACCAACACCATTCTTTGAGGCATCACACACGACCCGAAACTTAGGCGCATCCGGGGAGAGATCAGGGATTGCCAACACTGGGGCATTTGTGATGGCCCACTTCAACCCATCAAAGGCTTTTTGACATGCATCAGTCCACAGCCAAGGGACACCTTTGCGCAGTAAGTGATTCAACGGGGCAGCAAGTTGGCTATACCCTTGTACAAATTTCCGCGAAAAATTGCAGAGGTCCAAAAACTGTCGTACCTCAGTGGCCGTCGTCGGTACGACCCACTTCATCACTGCTGCGACTTTATCCGGATCAATCTTGATTCCATGCTTCCCCACAATAAAGCCAAGATAGCGTAGTTCAGGCTGACAAAAAGAACACTTCTTTAGCTTCACAAACAATTTCTCTTCACGTAGGCGCTCGAACACTTTTTGCAATGCTCTTTATGCTCTTCTTCGGTTTTAGAGAAGATCAAAACATCATCAAGGTACACTACCACAAAGCCTTCAGCCACAAAGTCATGGAATACGCGATTCATCATACGTTGAAAAGTAGCGGGGGCATTTGTCAAGCCGAAGGGTAGAACTTTGAACTCATAATGGCCAAAAGGGACACGGAAAGCACTTTTGGGAACATCTTCCTCTTGCAAGCAAATTTGGTGATAGCCAGAGAGTAAATCAAGACTTGTAAAGCACACAGCACCTTGCAGTTTATCAAGCAACTCATCAATCCGCGGGAGAGGATAACGATCAGGGACAGTAATGCGGTTTAATGCACGATAGTCGATAACCATACGCAACGTGTCATCCTTTTTCTTCACAAACAGAACAGGGCTGCTAAACGGACTGCAACTTGGTTGAATCAATCCCTGCTCAAGAAGTTCAGCAACCTGTCTCTGTGCTTCTTGCAACTCAGGCAAAGCTAAACGGTAACTAGATCGGGATGGAGGAACATGTTCACTATACAATGGGATAGTGTGGAACAGATGTCTGTCAGGAGGTAGGCCTTCTAATTTCTCAGAAAAGACATCACTGAACTCAGCACGAAGATGTTGACAAATGGGGTGATTCAATCCACTTTTATCAGAAGGGACATCGGCCTTGTTTGTAGGCCCAAAAGCAGGTTCGAACTCTTTAACATCATGATCATATTCGCTATGCCCTTTGTTACGCGCTTCGTTGCCCTCTTGCCTATCAACATGTTCATGCCCTTGCTCATCCGAGCGTGTCTCATTATCATGCCCTTCATTCTTGCTTACCATGCCCACAAACACTGGACAGCCTTGCTTCATACAGCGCTCCAATTGCCTCGCAGAGATGACAGGGGACTTCTTTCTAGCGCTCTTAGCAGTAGCAGAAATGGACTTAACAATCACGCCTCGCCCTCTGTTCCAAAATGTACACGTATCTTCCGCTACATCAATCTTGGCCTTATAACGCTTAAGGAAATCCATGCCCAACAAGACATCACAGTCACCAGCCAATTTTGGTAGCACATATTAAGTATGCACACAAGGCAAAGACTTGAAAACTGTTCGCAACTGCACTTGATGCACCACTTTCGCAATGTCACCCGTGGCCATTTCCACTTCCAATTCATCCACTTGTTGCGGGGTTATGTTCACTTTTTTCAGAAATTCTGCCGAGATGAATGAGAGTTCTCCCCCGGTATCAACTGCACAATCAGCGGTTGCCCCTGCAACCATACCGCGCAAGACCATTTGCGCTTCGGGGTGTTCTTTTCTCACCATTGATATACTGGGCCTCTTCTTGTCATACCACACTTCAAAAGACCATGGGGCCACAATTCTCTCTTCCCCATGCGCACTTTTCAAAGCTACACTTTCGTTGCGCCTCCCCTCCATAATTCTCTCTTTACTTTTTAAAAGGGGAGCAACACTTACTGCCTTAGCAACTCGTTTGGGCAAAACAAAATAAGCGCCAATCTGACGGGCATTCTTCTTCAGGGCATTATACTCGGAGAGCACTTCATGGGCTTTTTCGGGCTTAAGCACGAACGCATACACATGACCATCTTGCATAGTCACTTGCGGGGTATCTTCACAAACAAGAATTTCAGTTCCACGTCCCCATTCCAAACAAACATGAGCAGCCACAAGTTTTGAGAAAGATAAGTCGTCATACCAGCCAAAGCGTCCACGCCCACGAGAGGATCCACGCCCACTTGGTGCATTGCCGCGACCAGAATTTGGGGGGCCGGCGTGATGTGCTGGGGCTTGCGGTACCTGCGCAGATCCTTGCGAGAACGGGGGAGTCATAGGGCACTCGGACTGCTTGTGGCCAGGGAGGCCAGGACCCATAACAAGTGAGCGGCATGGACTGGGATGGAAAAGACCCATGATGAAAACCGGGGACATGGCGATGATGCGAGCGATCACCGCGATCAAAACCGCGACCACGAGCACGAAACCCACGAGCCTTAAACACACCGCGCGGACGACCAAACCCACGATCGAAACGACCAAACCCACGATAAGCATGGTGATTCGAAGGAAACATATCGGAACCGCGCGAACGAAACCCTTCAGCGACAGTATCATCGAGCCCATGAGCGATCTGGTAGAGCTCCATATACGAATCGAAAGCACGACCAGTTTTGTGGTTAATTCGACACTGAGAATGCAACGATGCACGCAACCCATTCAGAAAATTCGTAACCTTCTCATTCTCCGTGACATCCCCACCAGGCATGGAATTCAGGTCGGCAAGAGCGCAGTTAAACGCCAAGGCATACTCCTGAACAGACTTCGAACCTTGACGAACCCCCTGCCAGTGGCGGCGGGCCTCCGTCACCCCTACATTCTTGTCATAAAAATCAAACAGGAATTGCTGAAAATCTTCGAAAGTAGGGGAAGGATGGGTTACGACATACGAGGGCCAGTGACCCTGAATGCTTGTAGAGAGAAATGAGACGCCAACGCGAAGCTTTTGCTGGTCATCGTTGATTCCCTGTGCCTCAACATAATTCTTAACAATAGCAACCCAGTGCCTAGTGTTATTTCCCGTGAACACCGGCGGCTTGCCTAACGCATTAGACGGAAGCTTGTGCGACACCGCAGGATCACGAGCAACCTCCGTCATAAAAACCTTTCGCGCATAACTTGTAGCCCAGACAGGACGAAAAGCAGCAAGAGCACCTATCTTTAGAAATTCAACAGTAGCGACATAAAACTGGGCAATCGAACTAATGATCAGATCCGTATGATCGCCGACATCGTAGTTATCGCGCGCCACCTCGACCTTACACTTCGCCATCAGTTCATCAAAGTCCTTCCTACGAAACCTTGGGTAATCACTATCAAGCGTGAGATCAAGTGCATCAAGCTCGGCAACCATCCTGGCCGCCCCCAACTTCTCACAATACGACGTAACCAACGTGGTGAAAGTAGCTGCCGACATTATACCCAACAGGTAGATTAGCAAAACCTTGCTTTACTCGCCGATACCACCTTGTGGTGGCAAAGGAAGAGAGAGAGAGAGACGAGACACCAGTCAGGTTAGAGCATTCAGCGGAATCTGTTACAAGCCGGTCAGCACCGGGACTTCCTTCGACGCCAAGACGCGTGCCACTTTCCAGAGCCTTCATTTCAGGACCCGGCAGCTTCCTGCCCGAAATCCTGGCATTGGACCTGGCAGCTTCCTGCCGTTACATCATCTTTGTACTTCTGACAATTCAGCCTGATGTGACCCTCCTCTAAGCAGAACCAGCACCCATGAAAGTTGGTAGGCACGTCATCGGGCATGCCCCTGGGTCTATTGCCATCAAACCCAGGTGCATTCTTTGGTCTAGGGGGGCCAGAGGGAACAAGATTTGCAGGGAGCTTTCTCCTGATCAATGCCCAGAAACTTGGCACATGCACTGATACGAGATACAACCTCATCCTCATCTTTCCCCACACATGAATCATACAAATGGGACTGACTGTGGGTAAATGCCTTGGGAAGACAGCTAACTATACCCATGGCAAGGCGCTCCTCATCAACAGGGTGTTTGTTAGCCCTCAAACCTCTAGCCAGCTTGTACTTCATGGCCAAAAATGCCATGTAAGTCTGGGCATCCTCAATTTTACCTGAGTCAAGCAGAAAGGCGCATTTTGACATGAGCTTCTGGTTCTTTCCGCCTGTGAACTTGCCTTTCAGCCAGTCATACGCCTCCTTGGCTGAAGGCTTGTCCAGAGCTGCATCAACCCACTCATCTGGAAGTTTTTCGGTAACTAGGCTCTTAGCCAAAGCATCACCTGGTGTATCAGGATGTTCCTCGTCCAAACACACCTTGATTTTCTTGCTACTAGCAACATTCTCTACATCCTTCATCCATCTGAAACCATTTATGCACAACACATCAAGTGATTGTGCCAACTTCTGTGTTATAAACTGGGTTTTGTGGGTCTCCTGTGCTGCCTGATGCAACAGCTGCAGTAACCCCTGTACCAGTTGCTCCACCAGGAGCAGATGCACCAGCTGACCCACTCATGAAGGCAATCTGTGATAAAATTCAGCAGCTAATGACTTAAGGATCTCAATTACATTTAACAAGCGATACTGCGATGTATTCAACGGACGTTCAATGCCAGAGTTTGACAGCTCTTCAGTTTCTTTATAGAGTGAACCAACCCAATGCCTGTGCTGTACAAATTTAATTCCCAGAACTATCAAGCTTGGTTAACCAACGGCTCCCTAAACGGTCGATAGGGATACTTTACTTCACTTCCAATGCGTACGTTTGTTTGTGTTTCTTTCCAGGCAAGTCCAATGTCACAATATCGTTCAAATAGATAACAGGCACGATCGATGGCCGATGCAACTTGCACTAACGGGACTTTCCCAACAAAATACTTTTCGCACGCGTCACAGCAGAAGCATCCTCTGCGGAGATGTTCAACGTCAAAGAGGGTGGCGTTCGCTCGCTGCGCCTCTAAGCGTCGAGACCCCATGGATGTGGGCCCAGTACCATTGTGATCTGCAAAGATCCAAAGGTGTTAGATTAATCATAAATGATGACTATACTCACAAGTATATCATCCATGTACTTAATCAGTTTGACCAAGACATACATAGTCGACAGCGTCAAACTGATGAACAATTCACG
>KV908794.1:34268-41235 GCA_002005505.1 Botryococcus braunii
CATGCTAGTAGCGTTGCGACTGTTCATTCTATCCACATGCGGCGTAGGCACAGGTATCGTTTCACACCAACAGACATCCAAAAACATAGCTACCCCTCATGCCAATCCAGAAATCATCCCTGTTCCTTCTGACTCTAGACACATGCGCTCATCGCCAACTGCAGTCACCAGAAACCTTCCAAATATTGCCCATAAAAGCTATCAAGAAAGGCCCTGTGGTCCTTCCCAAAGCTTGTAGAACTCCTACCCTAAGCTCCCATCCCTCCAACCTTGCTTGCTGCCTGGCAAGGGTTCATTTACAGTGATATTCCAGATAGAATTCTGCTTGTGACATGTTCACTCCATACTTATCTGCAACCTCCATGGTCAAGCATTCTGGAGTGTTTCTCCTGGCTTACTGCTGTACGCAGCAAGAGAAATACCTGTCATTGCAACGAGGCACTGACCTGGCACAAACCCTCCAAGGCCCAGTCCCCCCCCCCCCCCCACACACCCACACACACGCTCAGCCCTCCTACCTGGCCTTCCCCGTTTGACTGTCTTCATGCCCTTTACGGGGCCGTGTGAATTGTTTGCTAAAAGCGTCAGCCTAATCGACCAGTACATGCTTCCTTGATGCAGCAGACCTCATGCAAAGCCCTTGTTGATTTCTGTAACCGCACGCACGCATGCATGCACACACACACACCCCGCCCCCCCCACCCTCTCTCTCTCTCTCTCTCTCTCTCTCTCTCTCTCTCTCTCTCTCTCTCTCTCTCTCTCTCTCTCTCTCTCTCTCTCTCTCTCTCTCTCTCTCTCCCCCCCCCTCTCTCTCTCTCTCCCCATCACAGCTAACAAACACTGATGGAGAAAACATCCAGAAATGGTGTGGACCAGCACTCATAGCTTTTTAGGAACAGCATGGACAACAGTAACCTCAGCCAGTAGAAACAATTTGACCCCACTGTTCTTCTCCAGTCTCACACTTGGCTGGCCAGAAAAAGGGAGAAATCAAGGGCTACCCTCTGTTCAGTCAGAGTATATGAAAGTCTCCATCAGTCAAAGGCCTTGACCCTGCCACGCTGTAGGATGCATAAATAAAGAAACATAGTCGCCGTAGAGGGCTTGCTTCCTTACAATTCATCATGAGGGGGATTTGACTCCAAGTTGTCTTCATCATCTGCATCCAGCACCACAATTATCCTATTCAAAGACGTACTCCCTAACGACCCGTCTACTACCAGGCTTTTAAGCTCCTCCATCCGAAGTCATGGATGGCACATTACCTCGACGATATGTGAAACAGAGACATGCCTGAGGTTAGTGCTGCTTGCTCTGACAAAATCCATCTGGACAAGCGATCACAACCCAAGGAGCCTTGAGTTGGGCACGTGTAACTTGAAGCATCATGTCAGTTCAAGTGGGGCCTTATACCTTGTCCTTCCTCTGACGTCGTAGTTGGATCAGGCCGGCTGGCGCTCTTCCCAGGAGCTTCTTCGCTTTTCGCTTTGACTTCTGAATCTTCGCCAATGTTCCCATCCTCTGTCGCATTCTCAGGCGCAGCCTTCTTCTTAGGCGCCGACGCAGACTTTGGCTTTTTTATACCTTTCAGGCGAGCATGAATGCCTTCAACCGTTTTTGCACGGGCAGTCACGGCATCACTGGTCAAGATGGGATCCTCTGTGTTAAGCACCGTTGCTTGCTTGCTTACTTCCTTCTCTAGCCAATCCCCAGTCTCCTCCACCTGCATCCGTGCATGGCACAGGTCAGTGAGCAGAGGTACAAGCCCGACAGACAGGTGAGCTTGTATTGGACTGGTGGGCACCTTTTTAAGGGCAGAGTTAAGTTGGGTGACATTGAGCCAAGGTCGCGTGGCGGGCCAGGATGCCAAATCGTGGCGGACGGCCTCTAAAAGTTTTCGGGCTGCTCCCACTGCCTGGGGAAGCTGGACACGCTCTCGCCTTCGGAGAAAAATGGGGTCTCCCAACTTCTTCAGCTCATCAAGTTTGTTCCTGCAAGCCCCCTAGCCACGTTCATTCCTGCTGCAAATCATTCAGCTGTTGCACACTTCGACTGCTAATTCTTGCCAGGTTCCAAGACATTCTTACCTCCAGAACACATTTTCACCTCCAGCATTCCTTGTTATATCCAATCGTGAGAAGAACGTCCTAGCTAGCAGGCCAGGTGCCGCTCTGCGGCCCAGACTTGCAGATTCGAGAGGCAGTGCCTTTCCTACTGGTGCCTCACCCACTGACCAGCAGCCCTGTGTGCCTCAGCCTGTACCTTAAAGAGGTGACCTGTCGACCTTCTAGCCCTTTCGGACATGTCGCCCACATCCATGTGGGTTCAGGGAGTGTCCCGGGGAATGCTTCCTAGCTCCCCTCAGTCCTTCTCAAAGCAGGTGTCTGACTGCCTTGTTTCTTATTTCAGACAAGGCCAAAGCACGATGGAGAAGCAAAACAGACAGGAAGTAAGATTAGGTGGCGACAAACCAATTGAAGAGCAAACGAGGTCAGTAAACCAACTGCTGGTACACAGGAGCACATGCAGATATGGTTTATGCAAGCCTGTGTGCCACACATCCTGAAGTTTTCAGTCACTGTGGGGCATGCCCATATCACTGCCCGACCCGCAGTCACACGCGCACATGCAGGCACATGCCGTACCGGAAAGTGGGCGCAGGGTCAGAGTCGCCATCCGTGTACAGCCAGTCCTCTGTCTCAGTGAGCAGGGCCTGGAAAGTACCGCGCTGGTCGGCGCTGGCCACCGCCGCCACATCCTCTTCCTCCAGAACCTCACGAGTGCTGATGATGTAGGCTTCCAGCTCATTCCTTGCCGCTGCTGTTTCCGCTTTGGCAACCTCCCGCGCATAAAAGTCTGCCATCGTCTTCTTTGCTGCCTGCAGCAAATATCCTCCTCAGGACTTGGCCTTCCTACAGGTAGGGCAGGCCATCCCACCCCCACCTGCCATACAGCCTGCCGCTTCTTTTGGACACGCCGCCTCAGGATGAGAGACAGCACAGCGTATCCTCAGCCCCTAGCTCATCATTCTACCTCGGGCATTGCGAGTCGTCAATAAATTTCTGTCCTCTAAGTCTCCTAGTGGCTGCACTCCCACGTTTCTATACCCCACTGTGTTTCCCTGTGCAATTACCCTTTGAGGATACAGCATCCGTGGGCCCCCTGCTTTTCCCATCCAGTGTCCATGCGCCGCAATGCCCCCCCCCCCCCCCCGGGTGTCTGTCCGCCCGTCCCTCCTTCCCTCCCTTCCCCTCCTTTCTCCCTCCCTCCCTATTACCCCCACCTACCTCCCTCCCTCTCTCTCCCCCCCCCTCTCTCCCTCCCCTCTCTCGTTCAGTGGAGTCATGGGATACTCGAACAAAACATTGCATTGGCTTCACCGGTGCATGTGTTGCATGAATCAACCTCTTACCCTCCCTACTCCACTCCTTCATCTGCCCTGTTCCCCCTTTATTAACCCTCTCGTCTGTGCCTCCCTCTCCCTCCTTTGTGCCACGGCCGCCCATTCAGAAAGGTGGATCTACTTCCTTTTACTTTCTTTTGAACCCTCCCAAAGTTGTGAGTGAGAAAGATTGCTGGCTGCTTGTGCAGGACCTCAGATCTGATTGCAACACCCAAGTTTCACGACATGAAGGGTTCACATGTCAGCATTGTGCAGCAGAGTCCCAGACGCACAGGACCCTGGCCTTGGTCCGCATGTGGCCAAGCAGGGGCAGCATACCAGTTTTCGCTGAGGGCTCATACTGCTGCTAGCAGGGCCCAACCCCCTCAACTTAAGCGGCACGCGGTAAACCTTCTTGCGGGAAAGGGTGACAGTCTTCACCTCACCAACCATTTTATTGCCACCCTCATTGTCTTCCTGTTTGGCCTTTATGTCATCATCCTCCATTGGCGGGGCAGCCTGCTCCTCCACCTCTGCCCCGCTGTGCTGTTGATCCCCTACTCCTGAAGCCTGCCCTCCCCCAGCATAACCTGGTTTCCCTGATATGAACGCATCAAAACAATGAGAGGACGGAGGGAGGGAGGGACACACACACACACACACACACACACACACACACACACACAGACACACACACACACACACACACACAGACCCCAACATGTGCGCGCGCTTACATGCACACGCACGCGCACGCATGCACGCACGCACGCGCACGCATGCACGCGCGCGCGCACACACACACACAAACAAAGACACACATACACACACACACACACAGACACACACACACACACACACACACACACACACACACACACAAAAGGATACATACACTTATATGGGGGGGGGAGGGGGGAGGCGGAGACGGCGGCGGCGATCGGGGGGAGGCACGGGAGAAACATGACTGTGTAAGGGGATGTATATGAGGAGCAAGCCTCACGTCGAAGTTAGCTCCTTCCAAACTTAGTCATGAGACTGCTTTCAGGTATGCATGAAGATGCAAATGTCCACGCGTGCATGCCCCTCTGTGTGTGTGTGTGTGTGTGCACGCGCGCGCGCGCGCATGTGCGCGCGCCCACGAGGGTGCTGCCTCTTCTCTGTCTAACCCACTCCTCAGCCCCCCCCCCCCTCTTGTTCCACCCGACCCTGTCCCACTTGCCGTGTCACTGAGAGGCTTCCTAACTCTGGTGGTCAGCTTCTGGAAATTTGTTAATGAAAACCCCACAATTGGTGTAACAGGAATATTCACACCTTATGAGAAAGGTCTTGCCTGTAACATTTTGGACCTCCCTAAAGGTGTGTACGTTTGTCCTCCAGGCCAAGAAGTGGCTGTATCCCGTGCCAAGGGAATGACCCTTTACTTGATAAGGCGCAGTGGGGATAGACACAGATATACATAGAAGAATCTAAGAGGTTCGGCAGAGGCAAAGATCGGGCCGGAGCCCAACATTGTGTAACCATTTGTGGTCGCATACACTGACTGTTCTGTGCTGTGTCGCTGAAAGCTATCACCAAAAAAGGGGAGCGTAGGCCCACACAAAAAAAGGGGGCATGGGTCCACAGTGCAAGACAAGTTCATCGTCAAAATGGATGAAGAATTCAACAAGGGCCGCACCTTTGCAAAGTCGGCTTCCGAATGATGCTCATCCTCAGAGGAAGGCTCTGATGGGGCCCCCTCTGAGGTAGATTGTGCTGAGCTCAGGTTTGTATCCGTGCTGCTCTCATTATGTGCCACCTACAAGCCAACCCAGCAGTTAACCTTACTAGCCCAAGCCAAGAAGACTGAATGATCCACATGCCCACCCACCCACACATCCCCCCCCCCAACATACCAAGACACCCACCCCCCCAACTCCACCGTTTCCGTTTCCCACAGTTTTGCTTCCTTCGGGCCTTGCGTTTAAGGCCTCAACTTTTCCCTCAAGCCCTTGCTCGCGGGGCCCGGCCCACACACACCTCTTTTAAGGCCCATTACTGCGGATAGTGGCACTCAAAGCCATGCTGGCCACCACCTGTCCTTGTTAAACCGCACGAAAATACAGCATGCAAAAATTGCATGGGAGCCCAAAGTGACCCCCAAACCATGTACGGAGAACACTGGCTTACCTGAAAACTCCCCCGTCTGCCCGTCCCTCTTCAAATACACGGCCTTGTGACTTGCTTTCTAATCGACTTCAATATGGAAAGGGAATTTTCTTTGTAGAACTTCAGGCGTGATGATGCTGGACTACAGCCCAGTCCCCCGCCTCCCCACCTTGAAAAATTTGCCTTAGTGCAAAAGGGAGAGTCGGTTCATCGTACACTTGACAGTACATACAACGTCAGCACTAGAGCTACACATGGCTGTGTCTCACATCCCTAGGCCCGTGCGGCTACTTTAGGCAATTTTGCCCTGAACATTCGGGGGAGCGTTTGCAAGCCCCTGCATGCAGGCAAGTGCACCATGCCTTTGGCCTTTCTCCGGCTTTGCCAGGAGATGCGAGCTGCACATAAGAACTGGACCTGGCTCGCTGGCCTCTCCCATGCCCACCAAGTGTGCAAGTGTGCCCAATGATTGAGCCCATTAAAGCTGGCTACTGCAATGTGCACCGAGTCCTTTCACGACAGAGATCTAGCTGGAGTGCGGAGCAAGGGCAGAAGGGGTCCGTCATTTCTAAACTCACTATCCAATTATATGCCTTCCGCTTTTACTATGTATCGGGCCTGTAGAAGCCTTCCCAAACTTCAGTGTTCCTCCGAGCTAGGAGGGCCCCTTCTGCCCCATCAACGCATCCCTCAATGCTGCGTGTAAACTTCCTAGCATCCCACAGGTGTTCGCTTCTTACCATTGCCTTTCAGGGCTTCACAGATGTGAGTAGTTCTTCCTCCTCCTCTGCCTATCACCCTTGTCATGACGAGCAGAACAAACGGTGACCTGACAGGGGAAGGAAGGGCGACGGAAGGGGGGACGGAGGCCCACAGCCTGATGAACACAAATGGGAAGGATTTAAAGAACATGGAAGGGGGAGGAGGATGTCAAATACCTGTTCCTGATAATGCTCCAAGGTTTCAATAAGGGCTTCTGCTCGTTCTACATTAATGATGCCAGATAAGTCCGCCCGCATGTGCACACTCAACTTTGCAGGTTCCGGATGCTTCTTCAGGACATCCCTGATTCCTGCGTTTTCACACCCCGCACCCCTTAGCGTGGATCATTAACATGCAGCTAGCCCTCCCTGCTATTACTCACAAGTCTGAAGGGAAAGCCTGGCTTCAAGTGCCAATTCAGTGGGCAGCACAGCCAGTGCAACCCCTTTTATCCCGGGCACGCAACAGCACATGAGCATGCACTAAATGGACCCACATCAAAGTCACATACCTGCAGCCTCAGCACTCTCTGACGCACTCACTGTGTCTGCCTTCCCCCCACCCAAATCTTTCTCCGCCCCTCTCTTCCTATCTCCCCGCTCTCTCCGTCCCTCACCGCCCCCTCTCTTCCTCTCCCTCCCCCCTTCCCCTCCCTCTCCCTCCCCCTCCCCTCCC
>MVGU01001784.1:0-40610 GCA_002005505.1 Botryococcus braunii
TGGGGAGAGGATGCCAAGTACCTGGCAAAAAGAGAAAATGAGGAGTAAAAAAAAAGGAGAAAAGGGAGGGAAAAGGGTGGAGGTGGGGGGAAGTGAGGGAGGAGAGGAGCAAGGGGCCAGTGGGGAAGGACGAGTGAGGAATGCAATGCAATCAACATGTAAGACAAAAGAAAAAATGAAAGGAGAATGAGCTTACCGTACACTTTGTAGAATCCTGGAACGCTTTCTGTGACCCAAACCGTAGCTTTGCGAGGACGGACGCTTCCAATTCACCTTTGAAATCCAGCTGCAATAGTGAAATCTTCATTTGGTCGAACTGAATGTGTCAGGCTCCAAATCACAGTGTCAGTCGTCTTGCGAGGATATGTCCGCCCGTCCCAAAGGTGAGGGCAGATTGGCGATCGAATTCGCGGTGAAGACGAGCTCGGCCTGCATGCCATAAAACAGGGTTTGAATCACAATGTGAACCGAAGCAGAGCAAAGTACAATGTGTAAGTGGCTTGCACATAGCTTCAGGTTTTGATGGGGGTGCAAAAACATAGATGCACAGCAATGTGGGAAAACAGAGGATACGGGTGCGCAAGGGCATTGGCAGAGAGGATAATATCAAAGGCGCGCGCGCACGAGCGCACACACACACACACACACACACACACACACACACACACACACACACACACACACACCCATATGCGTGTGCACGACACCTACAAAGACACGATAGAGAGAGAAGAGAGAGAGGAGAGAGAGAGAGAGAGAGAGAGAGAGAGAGAGAGAGAAGAGAGAGAGAGAGAGAAAGAGAGAAGAGAAGAGAGAGAGAGAGAGAGAGAGAGAGAGAGAGAGAGAGAGAGAGAGAGAGAGAGAGAGACACAAACACACACACCTTTGCAGACACACACACGCCCACACGCACACGTGCACGTGTAGTCACAGACACACGCACGCATGCGCGCGCGCGCACCCACACACACATGCCGCACCCACACACACACACACACACACACACACACACACACACACACACACACATCCATACCCACCACACACACACACACACACACACACACACACATTGATAGACACCCACATGCACATCTGCTCCTGGCCCTTCCACACAACGCACCTACCATACACACCCACAAACACATTCACACACCCACACCTACCATACACACACCCCCACACCCAGACACACACACAGAGCTACACACACAGACACACCCCCCCCCCACACACACCCACACACACACACACACACACACACACACACACACACACACATACACGGAAAAGGGGCAGACATGCAGGGGATGGTGCGCTTACCACATCATTGAAGCCGGTGGTGTCCAACACTTCGATGCGTTCATCGGGGATCGAGATGTACGCTTTCGTCATCTTATAAACGCGGGCCATCGCCTGCACAGCACATATTTGGTAGATGCTTACCTGCGCAACCAGTGTGGGTGGTTCAAAGGGTGGCAGCACATGGCAAGTGAGAATAAATGAGCGGGTTGGGAATGAGGGATAGAGGTGGACAAATGCGAGGTGCTTACCGGGGGAGGCAGTGCAGCCCAGGAAATGTTATCGAGGCGCAGGAAGGCTGCGTTGAGGGGGCCGGTGTTGCGAAGCTTGTAGGTGTCGGGGGCTGCATGAAAGATGTACACCGGGGTGACCGTGGTGTGCGCGCGGTTCAGCACGCGGAGCTGTTCGATGGCGTTGCCCCACACGGCCACCTGCAGCAATCCCCCAAGGATGTTGTTGTGGGTGGGTGATGTGAACATAAGAAGACGATGATTGTGGATGGGAGGCTACCTTGATGACGATGCTCGGGTCGTCGAGGAGAGCCAGTGAGAAGATGGTTTGATCGCCGGGCCCGGAGTCCGAGGCGATAATCACTCCTCGCACGTTTATGCGGGAGACTGCTTTGTAGGGCTTGTCCAAATGACGCGTGAGAGCCTCCGCGAATTGGCAAACCTCCTGCCATGGCACCAATGGTAGTTTCAGGGCCCCAAGGGTATGAGCAAAGGATCCAAAATTTTCTAGGACACATCCACATATGCCATGTATGTGGCATCCATAATGGTTTGATTGAAAACAACTCCACGGTTCTTCCTGATGCTGGGGCTTCATTGTTCTTGAACTGAGTGTGTTCTTAACTCGTGTTTAAGCAGCAGGGAATTTCATTCAGCCGGGGATTTCTAAGCTCGGCTATGGTGTAATTACTGACTGGGGTGGATTCAAACTCGTAACTTGGGTTACACCTCTGCACCGTCATCTACCTGCTTCCCATCCTGTGACTGTGCGTTGCTGACCTAGAGGTTCATCAACCCATCACCAAGCAAAGTCGCAACAACGCAGCATGGCAATTGCAAATCTAACCTAATCTAATCTAATCTAATCTAATCTACTGGGAACGCCGCATGGTAAGTGCGAAACAGGAGAGCAGGAGAGACTCACGCTGACTCGGGTGCAAAATCTGACGTTCCCCGAAGGAGAATAATCGACGTCGTTGGAAATAAACTCCAGAGTGGTGTTTTCTGTGGCTTCAAAAATCCACAGGGTAGATAGGTTAACTTCGTTGGTTTTCAGGAAGGCGTCTGGCGCCTTCGTCAAGTTCACGTTTGAGATGCGATACGTGCCTGAACCTGTGGAAAAGAAAAGAAAAATCAAAATCCTCGAACATTGTAAACTAGGTAAAGAATGTAGCAAGTGCAGACCTGACTCGTCGAACTTTGCTGACGCAGCCGAAGGTTGCAAAAACCTAACAAAGGTATTTAAATTTGACACGCGCGCGTCTGCGCAGCGGTGGGTCCCGGCCGCCAGGAAAATTTTGCCCGTCGAGTCTACCCGGGTCGCACGGTTGCAAACAGCAGTATATACATTTTCTTGAATAGTGGCCTTAGTCACCGCCCTTTTTGTGAAGGGCAGCGGGTCTTTGTCGTCGCTTTGTCTCTTGTGGGAATTCATGACGAAATTTGGTATTCGAGTATTCAAACACTTTTGCGAGTGTGTGTGTGAGACACTATGCGACGCTCATACCAAACACAATACAGTAGATATTCTGACAGGGACACGCATGAGAGCTGATGCTGCATCGTCCATGGACGGCATTTGACGTCATGTGACGTGCTGAGTCAGAAGGTGTGGAGTGCCGGTTTACCTGGCAAAACCGGCAACAGCCGTGTGACGCCGCAGCTGAGACCAGATACTGATCCTGTGGCCAGCAAAAGTGGTGTCAGCATGGTGCGATTTGCTGATGATTTACCTGGTGATGCTCGATCTAATGATCTAGAATTCACAGCAGCACTTGAATTAGCGTCAGCAGGGCGTAGGAACACACCTGTACTGCAGCAGCCGCACACGCGCCATGGGCTACGGCCAGGCTTGTCAGGGGACCGTCAGTGTGGCTTATAGCATGAAGTGGTCGCGGTTCCCAATGCTGGCTTCGCTGTCAAAACTCGCAACACATCCGTGTGACGTTGCAACAGAGGCCAGATGATGATCCTGTGGCAAGCAAAAGAGGTGTCGCATGGTGCGATCTGTCGATGATCAACCTGGTGATGCTCGATCTAATGATCTAGAATCGATAACAGCATGTGTATCAGCGTCAGCACGGCCATGCGTAGGGGCATACCTGTACTGCAGCGGCCGCATACACGCCATGGCCAAGGGCAGGCAGGTCAAGGCAGTGTCAGCGGGACCCACAGCACGAAATGTTCGTTGTTTTCAATGCGGGTTTCTTTGGCAAAACTTGCACCACATCCGTGGGATGTTGCAGCGGAGGCCAGATACTGATCCTGTGGCAAGCAAAAGAGGTGTCAGCATAGTGCGATCTACTGATGATCAACGTGGTGATGCTCGATCTAATGATTTAGAAACCATAGCAGCATGTGTATCAGCGTCAGCACGGCCATGCGTAGGGGGCACACCTGTACTGCAGCGGCCGCACACGCGCCATGGCCAAAAGCCAGGCATGTCAAGGCGCTTTACACACACTCTCCTCCCGGGCAGGGACATATCTCTCTCTCTCTCTCTCTCTCTCTCTCTCTCTCTCTCTCTCTCTCTCTCTCTCTCTCTCTCTCTCTCTCTCTCTCTCTCTCTCTCTCTCTCTCTCTCTCTTCTCTCTCTCTCTCTCTCTCTCTCTCTCTCTCCTCTCTCTCTCTCTCTCTCTCTCCTCTCTCTCTCTCCCTCTCTCTCTCTCTCTCTCTCTCTCTCTCTCTCTCCTCTCTCTCTCTCTCTCTCTCTCTCTCTCTCTCTCTCTCTCCTCTCCCTCTCTCTCTCTCTCTCTCTCTCTCTCTCTCTCTCTCTCGCTCGCTCTCTCTCTCAAGGCACCCTCAACGTGGCCCACAGCATGAAGTGGTCGCTGAAGGGAGCCCACATTTGGCCCTGAGCAGTCACCATGTCTGGGCAATTGGTCCACATGTGGTCTAGCTGTGAGCCCATGATTGTGGATGGCCCCGAGTGGATGAGGCGGCCCTGCCTGCTCGACATTAAAGACGCCAACGAAATGTGGTGACCGTGAGGCTCTTTGCTCAACATATTGATGTTGAGATCACCGCACACGATCCAAGGCTTATGAGGCAGCAACCGACTGAGGGAATCCAACACAAGGGGCATATTCCCCACCGAAGGGCTGCGATATACATGCACCACACGCAAATCCGTGTGCGGAAAGACGAGGTCCACAAATAGGATCTCACACCCATACTCACATATGCTTCCTGTCTCTGTAATGTTGTTTGCGATATGCGCGTGTGCGAGAGCCACGGAGCCATTCTTGTGATGCGGGTGAGTGTGGTTGTGGTGCCCTTGAACGACGGCGGAGAACTCACCGAACTCACCCTGCATGATGTCAGAGATGTCACTGTCCGCACAATTGGTCTCGCTCGCACAAATCAGATCCACGGGGCTGGGGCCATGCCGCCGCTCAGGCATGCAGAGCCAGTGAGCTGCGATCTCACGATGGCTGCGCAGGGAAGCGGTGTTGTGGGCCACGAGTGTGATCTGGTCAGCGGCCCCACGGATCGGGTAGGGGATGGTCGCGGGCCTCTCACGCTTGGCCTTTTCCACCGCTGCCAAAGCCGCACGGCTGACACAGATGTCGTCCGGGTTGTACGTGCCGGGAACGATGTACGTGCCTTCGGGGGTCTTGGCACGTGACAGCGCCATATAATGCAATCCTTCTCGCTTCTGTTGCCTCTTTGGGGGAGTGAGATCGATCACCGCCGCTTGCAAGTCCATGCCTTGAGAACGGTCGTGCGTACGAGCATTTGCAGGCAACAATGGCAGCTGCAGGACTTCAGCTGTCCGCCTGTCCCGTCGTAGATAGAGTTGTTCACGGGGAATCGGGGTCCAAGCCGGGTCGATGAAGGTGGTCTCTCCTACTGGCAGGAAGCGCTTTTGGTTGCGGCGCCGAACTTGTCCGACTCGGGGATCCGTAAACAGAACCCATGCCACATCGTAGACTTCCACGCCATGCGTTTGGCGTGGCTCGTACGTGCGAGTCACGGCCTTCAGGATCCCATCCGCTCCGTTCACCAGCCCGTCCCCCTGTTGGTTGTTCACGGTGTACTCTACCATCATGCCCACTTTCAAATACAGCAAAAACAGTCCGCCGCTTTTATACATGGCTCGGGAATAGTTTTCGCGCACGGTGTTTGCTTCCTGCTTGAAGAAGGTCAGAGCCTCGGATTTGGAGTTCGGAGTGAGGGCCTGGGCCGCAAAGCAAGCGGGTTGCTCTGGAGATGCATTGTAAACCCGCTTGTTGTGCTGCACAACTCGTTCGTTCGTGCAGCAATGCATGGGGAGGTGGGCAGGAGCGTCCCGTTCGAGGCCTTTCCACCGTGCATTGTCTTCAGCTGTGTGTTCGCCGATGCGCATTCGATTGAGCGCGTGCAGCATCCAGCCGTCTTCTTGACGCATGACGTCAGTCAGCTCTGCCACACGAAACAGCTCCCACAGCTGCACGTCGGAGTCCAGACCGCGTAGTGCCAATTGGCAAGGCGCAAAGAACTGTTGGCCTCTGATGATGGGCTCAAGCTGCATGAAATCTGCAAAGCAAGCCATGTTCACGTCGCCAAAGGGAGCGCGGAAGTTGTTCCCATATTCTTGTAAATCATTGTGCAAATGGGCCAGGTTTTTGTTGGGCACTTGGGAGGCTTCGTCCAGTATGAACACTTTGAGGTCCTTGTACTTAGCAATCAGCACCTGTTTCTTGGCATTGCTCAAATTGCCTTCGCTGTTTGGGACCCACCCCATCGCGCTATGCAGAGTCTGCCCGTTCGCCAGCCATGCAGCCTTGCCGTTTTGTGCGGCCACTTGAATCAAGATCCCTGCGCCATCTCCATGGATGTTGCGAGGTAGGACACGCTCCAAAGCTTCTCTTGAAAACCGCAACGTGCAGCTTTTTCCGGTGCCAGCGCCTCCGGTGACCACCAACATGAGCGGGTCTTTCTCGAAGCCCCATTCGTGCATGAGAACATGTTGGACGGCATACTGACAGACGCGCCTCTGTTGGCCGGTCAGGATACTGCCTTGCTTTAATGCGTCGTTGTCCCATAGGACGTGCGTGGTGGCTGTGCTTGAATTATGGGTGGGGGCTTCTTCCTGGTCTTGCAGAGGCAACGCTTCGGGCAGGTCCGGAATAGTGCCCTCTGCCATGAGGGCTCGGTCCATGCTGTTTTCAGAGTAGGCGCTACGTGCATCGTCCTCCATTTCCGCTTCTCGAGCAGCCATCAGCCTTTCCCAATCAATGGCTGCTTTGTACTTGTACTGCTCTGCAAGAGGCTCGATGTGCTCGCGCAGGTGTGCGTACCGCTCTGTATACGAAGGACATCCTCCCAAAAGAGCCACCTCCTCCTCTGCCTCAGGGCGGGTCGCCCATGCTGACCCGGGGGCAAATAGCATGATCATTGCCCGACACTCTTGGTCGACGCTGGTAGGGCTGGGCAAGACGCTGAAGCGGGGAATGCAAGGCCGTATGCGCAAGCGCTTCTGGACTCCGGGACGCTGTGTGAGTGCGGGAGGATAGGCGATGCTTTCTACGTCTGCCTCTGTTAGCGTGGGTGCATCACCATCATCCCCTTGTTCATCGCCGCCTGGGTTGTCTTCCGCTGGCTCCGCCTCCAAGCTTTTCCGTTTCTTGCACGGTCGAGAATAGCGGAGTGCATAATCAGCCAAGCAGAGGTCAGGGCCATTGAAACGCCTTCTGTTTTGCACATACTCGCGAAACTGGTCGTGCAAGTTTGGCATGAACACATCCAACGATTCTGCAGACAGGTCGTCCAGCATGGTTTTGTTTTTCAAGATGACGCTGCGCTCGGCGGTTGGCCGACTATCTATGAAGAACACGGCACGGCTCAGATAGCGCAAGGGGTATTGCAGCAATAAGAAAGCCACCATCTGAGCACTCACTTCAGACATGTGCATAAACTTCAGCCCAGCGCTGCGGATCGCTGCAGCCACATCGCCGTCTGTCCGAGCTCTGGAGATGATGTCATGCAAAGCCTGGCTGATGCGGCGGTCGCCTTTCAGCATGTAACTTGTAAGGTACTGCACGCAGGCATGCTCATCCAAGATGAACTGCACATCCGTGTGGGCTTCCCAAACGCTGGTGATTTTCGCATTGAAGGTGTTGACGCGGATGTGTTGAGGTTCTCTCTTGTAAAACACGACTGCAGGTCGCTGCAATGCAGACGCTATTGCTCTCTCGTAATCTGCTTCCGTCACAGCGCAGCAAGCTAAAAATTGATCGAAAGTCAACCGAGTCAGAACTTCATCCTCATCTGACAATGGGCCTTTTGCGCGCAAGGCCGCATCGAGTCGTGCCAATTCGGCGTGGATGCGTTTCAGGTCCTCTGCTGCAGTTTTGGCTTCCTCTGGTGAGAGCTCGAGGCTTCGCAAAATGCGGCTGCGGCGCATAGGGTACCAGGGAGCGTTGAACCGGCACTTGCCATTTTTGTTCAAGCATTTGCCCTTGGCACACACATGAGTATGCAATCCTTGCAAATGTTCTGGCAGAGATCGAAGATCCGTTGTGATGTACTGATCGATGAATTCCTCACATGCACCATCTTTGCTGGGGTCCTCTCTCACAAACTTGGGGCTGTCCTTCACCCAAAGCAAGCTGTGACGGTGGGGAGTACCTCGCTTCTGGGCTTCTTCTACATGTGCCCGATCAACAACATCTCCGAGAACATCCGTGTTATCGATGATGTGAGTAAACAAACCCTCCATGCGCGTGTAATAGTACTTTGCGACCAGTACTGGGTCACTGCTAACGAGTTCACACCGCTGTTTGAAAGACAAACTCTCTAGCTCTTCATCTGTCGGGTGTCTGCCGTGCTCTTGATAATACAGAGTCTGCAAAAGTTCCACCCATTTGGTGTCTGCACATGAAGCCGTAAAAAAAAAGGTAGGGGTGCCACAACCGCGTAAAAAAGCCAAAAAGTCTCGTCGCATGCCTTTCATGTAGTCGGGAGAAGTGCGCAGACCTTCCAAATGCAGCACGCCATCCTCTTGTAGGATGGCTTGTTTGATGAACTCGATCTGTTTGGCATTGTCTGCTGTGATCGTCTTTGTTTGTGCTTTGCCTTTGTGCATGCTCAGCAAAGCTGCCCTAAAAACAGTGGCTGTTTGCTCGTCTCGCAGCATGTGAAATAGCAGCTCTGTGCTTCTCCCAAATCGTCGATCTACATGTGAGATTTGATGTTGATTCAGTTGATGTTTGGTCAAGCCATCGGGATTTTGTTCAAAATAGCCGCCGAAGACCTGTGGGAACATCTTGGTTTTCAGGGTTTCATCCTGCCAACAAGGAATAGGCACGTTGCCTTCCGCTGGAGCTACTCTGATTTCTTCCTGTTGTAGCACTCGGATGCCTTGTGCATTGGGTTCCTCTGCTTGCATCTCGCGAGTCTCTGCCTGATTGTATCTAGCAAAATTATCCAGGATCCCATGCACATTGTTCTCAAATATGCAGGTGTCCGTGTCCGGAGCCCTCCCCTGATTCTCCTCTACTTCGTTGTCGTCAACCTGTGCGCCGTGTTCTTCCTGGTCTTCATCCGCCACATCATTGTCAGATGCATGCTCGTCTTCGGCATGAACAGCTTCGGGATCGGGAAAGTCTTCTTGCAGCTGACGCAGTTTTGCAGGATCGAATTCGAAGTTGCTATACACCGGGGTTTTCAGAATCACTTCTATTGCCGCCAGCAAGCAATCGGCTCGAATGAACCGCTTTTGTAGGCGTGCCTGTGGGATATCTTACGCAACAGTTTCCCAGAGTACATGACATACGGCCGATAATCATTGGGCAGAACCCGTTCCAGCTTTTGTCCATCGCTGGGCACGCATACCACATGCCCTTTCAACCCCTTTTGCATCGTTGTTGGCAATGTGATAATGCGTTGAAAAGGAATGACCGCGGCAAGCAATGCTGCTTCAAACCTGTTCAATTTTGTGATTGCTGGATGAATTACATTCAGCGGTGCATATTTAGGTTTCCACTGCACTTTGCTTTTGAGGTTCGTCTTGCATGGCCGACAGCAACGGTACTTTGCATCGCGATGCGCACGCCATCTGGCCAACCTCGTATTCACTCGGTCTCCCATCGTTTCACTTGCAAACGGTTCTTCCGGTGCAGTCTTGCACTTCGTCATGCCGTTTGACTTGTAAGCAACAAGAACAAAAAGAATCGATGCACCCACATGCCACCTTGAATCTCTTCAACCTTCCTTCCCAAGCTGCCTCTTTGGATTGCGTGCTTCGTCGTCGCCTACCGCTTGTGGGCTCTGAAGATGGTGCTGCTACTGAGATTGGATCCCTAGTTGCTGTTTCTGATTCACACGTGGCATGCATTCTTGCCTCAGCAGTTGGAACGGCTTCGTGACGCCTTCGTGTTGCGTCTGATTCAGGAGGTCTCCCCATGGTTACTTCTGATGGGACTGTGCTACTTGGATTACGCTGTGGACCAAGAACAACGACTGTGGCGAAATCACGAGTGGTTGTCGCGGATAATCGAGGTCCAGGTGAAGTACATTCATTAGTTGCCACAGTTTGCAGCGTGCACTTGGCGTTCCACATACCAAGTATCCCATTTGTATAGTTGGACAACATAGTTGAACCATCACCCACATGCTCCAATATGGCACTGCATGCATGCCAGACGAAATCCACCACACCCGGCGCTCGATGTTTTCGAATACTGCTTTGTGCTGCAGGTGGGATTTCTGTTGAGGTACTGAAACCATTTTGGAAGTCACTGGCAAATTGAGAAATATCTGTGGATGCGCAAGTCAATCTGGCTTCATTTGACATATAAATGCAAGCGTGCACGACATTATCACATGTACAAGCCATCTTGTGGAGATTGCCCAAAATCGTTGTGAGTATTGCAGCCGGAATAGTAGTTGTGTTCATATACACCCATAATGTAATCTTGACACATTCATGCATTGCAGCAGATGATGAGGTAAAGTGCTGAGAGTTCATGTGCAAAGCATTTAAACACAACATTTGAGCAGTCCATATCTTACAAATGCTAGTGGCCATGCCTTGACTGTTTTCAATCCAATCCAGCCCCAACTTTTGCATATGGAAATATGCATTAACAACTAGCTCTGGGAGAGTGTCAGCAACAGGACATCCCAGCATCCTCAAGTCCAATTTCGATGCTTTCCAACGCTTCGCAAACATTTGCACACCTTGTTTCACACGCAATTTGTGGATCGGCCCTCTGAACTCCAGCATTGCCCACAATTGGTTTGTATTATCCAGAATATCACGTGTAATGGTGTTTTGACTCATTGCAGCTGCAAAAGTCTGCACGCTCTGTATATCGTCTACAGTCTCTGCAATGAAGAAGCAATACAACAGTTTCTTCACTTGGACGTCTATGCTACAACTGCTTGGTACATTTATGAAGAAAATCAACCATTGCTGCATTGCACTATTGTTGGCAAGCATCATACCCAATTATCACAATCTCACAAAGCTCCTAGAGTCCGCAAACATGCTTCTAAATTACATACTTAACGCTTTATGCTGGACGCACGCTTAATGCTGTTGCTTAGTGCTTAATGCTTTTGATTCATGCTTAATGCTTAATGCTTTTGATTCATGCTTTTGATTCTTGCTTAATGCTTTTGCTTTCGAAGCAGCGCATGCTTGCTGGCTTGCTGCTTGAGCTAAGATTCTTGGTCTCTATGCTTCATCTGCACCCTACACCAGCATTGCTTAGATAAGAATGTCGTGTTTTCTCAATGCTGTTTGATCATTCTGAACATTGTGGCTATTTGAACAATGCAATTATGGTCATTTTGGCAGTTTTCAGTATGGTCATTTTGGCAATTTTCACTGTCCCATCTCAATCACAGTCGTTTCACAGTCACATTGGCTGCAGCTATTTTACGTGCCTTTTCAGTGAGAAAGCCTTCATACAGGTACAAAAAGCTTATGTGTGATATGCATTGACAAGAAGCTTATGTCCAACTTCACCACGAAATCAACGCTTCAGCAAAAGCAGCTTAAATGATATGCGTCAACAGCGCGGGAGTATTGGCACGTGAAACTCATCACTCTTGCGTTTGAACTATACTGTGACCCTGTCTGGTCTGCTATTACTAACAATACAAATCAAAGCATTGTAAACCAAAGCAAACACCTTCTTGTGTTCTGCTCACAATATTCAAGTTTCACGAACCACGCCTTCAGACCCCATCCACTTACCTTTCAATCATTTACTATCAACAGGTTGGCATCAGCTAGGAGTGAGTATGGATTGCAATCCATTCGTCATTTGAGTATGCACATGATTTTTTTCTCGTATGGCCCTTTCTTGACCTGCATCTCCACATCCGCACTGCTCACATGAATTTGCAGTTTTGTCCAAGTTTTGCAATGTGAAAGCCTAAATACAGCACATTACCAAAGGTTTTGCATCGTGAAAAACTAAATACAGCAGATTCAGCCTACTTCATCATTTGCATCCAACCAATGCACTTTCTTTGACATTCTGGCTTTGTGACAAATCCCTCTCTGTGTATATGATTTTAGCTTTCAGGTCCCTATATGCCATGTCCCTGGTATGCAGTTACAAGAAGCCCATGTCTAGTTATGACACCATATCTATGCTCAAGCAGAAGCAGACGACGTTTGTCAATAGCGCTGAATATTGCTTCTTCAGCATTCACATCCAAATGCAAATTCTCCACAATACTTTTGTGTATATGGGCCAAAATCCCATCGCTATGAATTCAGGAATGTAAATCCACCTACAGTAGGGTTACGTTCCTGGTATGCAGTTACAAGAAGCCCATGTCTAGTTATGACACCATATCTATGCTCAAGCAGAAGCAGACGACGTTTGTCAATAGCGCTGAATATTGCTTCTTCAGCATTCACATCCAAACAATGCAAATTCTCCACAATACTTTTGTGTATATGGGCCAAAATCCCATCGCTATGAATTCAGGAATGTAAATCCACCTACAGTAGGGTTACTTCCAGCACTAACATTGCTATGACTTGTACTACCCATTGGGAATAGCATTGCTGCCACTGCACCCTCCCAACTCTCATTCAAATTTCTATTCAACTTCATCACATCGGGTTTCCCTCAGCTGGCAAACTGATTCCCAGCTTCCGTTACCTCGATTGTCTCTTTCCCAGCCTCATCAGAACTTTACAAAAACAGCATTGCTATGATTGTCACTTGGGCGCTGCAACTTTCGACGTATTGCAAACAACTTTACAAAAATAGCATTGCTGTGATTGGCACTTGGACCCAGCAGTTTGCACACTGGCATATGTCCCCTACGCAACAATACATAAAATACCATTTGTCTATGGTTCAGCTGATATCTCCACATATCTCTCTCTATACACCTTGTTCTTCGTAGCTCTTACCTTGGCAGATCTCCCTTGCGGTCTGTCATGTTACATGCATCCTCAAAAATGGGTTGCCAAGCTGCACCCTCCTTTATTCAGCATCTGCACCCTCCCAACTTTCATTCAAATTTTCTATTGAACTTCATCCACTGTGTTTCCCTCAGCTGGCAGGCTGATTCCCTGCTTCTGTTACCCCGACTGTCTCTTTTCCAGCCTCAACCTAACTTTACAAAAATAGCATTGCTGTGATTGGCACTTGGACCCAGCAGTTTGCACACTGGCATATGTCCCCTACGCAACAATACATAAAATACCATTTGTCTATGGTTCAGCTGACATCTCCACATATCTCTCTCTATACACCTGGTTCTTCGTAGCTCTTACCTTGGCAGATCTCGCTTGCGGTCTGTCGGGTTACCTGCATCCTCAAAAACGACTTGCCAAGATGCACCCTCCTTTATTCACGATCTCTAAGTTGCAAGCGGAAGTGCCGGTGTACAGCAGAGAAGTGACGCTGCCGACGACATATACAAACAAATCCACACATACACGCCCAGGTTTACGACTCTAGTATTGAGTTGCCTCCTTTATCTTCTTCCTTAACCTGCTGCTGACATCATTTTTCTTCTATTTATAAATTCACATATCACAACCCTACCTATATGCTCGCGCCGACGGGGAATTCACCAACCGGCTTTCAGCTGCGATGGCCCTGCAAACCAAAGATCCTACTGCCAAGATCTAGTTTTCACCCACTTTCTCTCATCAAATTCATTATGTACCCCGACTGCCATCTCCACATATCTCTATTTACCCTGTTCTTCGTAGCTCTTACCTTGGCAGATGTCGCTTGCGGTCTGTCGTGTTACCTGCATCCTCAAAAATGACTTGCCAAGATGCACCCTCCTTTATTCACGATCTGCACCCTCCCACCTTCATTCAAATTTCTATTGAACTTCATCACATCGGGTTTCCCCTACCTGGCAGGCTGGTTCCTAGCTTCGGTTAACCCCACTGTCTCTTTCCCAGCCTCAACCTCTCGACCCATCTGTGGTACTCTGTGAATTTTTGTGCCATATCTTCTGCTGTAACATTTCTAAGTTGCAAGCGGAAGTGCCGGTGTACAACAGAGAAGTGACGCTGCCGACGACATATACCAAGAAATCCACACATACACGCCCACGTTTACGACTCTAGTATTGAGTTGCCTCCTTTATGTTTTTCCTAAACCTGCTGCTTACATCATTCTTCTTCTATTTATAAATTCACATATCAAAACCCTAACTATATGCTCGCGCCGACGGGGAATTCTCCAACCGGCTTTCAGCTGCGATGGCCCTGCAAACCAAAGATCCTACTGCCAAGATCTGGTTTTCACCCAGTCCTGAAAGAAACGGCCATGGGGATGGCCATACATTGCACTCCCTGACGGTTGCTCCGCCTCTTGGACCGCTCCGCATCATACTGCTTCGTACACTTTGCATGCATTCATTCACGTATATTCGTGCCTTATGTCACACTCCTGTAACCACTCATAAACTTTTGTGCTGTCGTATCCCAGACTAGCCGTCCTGACACCTGCTATCCTCATGTAAAGATCTGCTGACCCTGCAGTAAAGCCTCCACACGCTGGCTGCAGTGCTTCTACCACGCAGCGTTACCTGCAATACACCGCAATACAGCGCTGTACAAAGGCTGTACAAAAGCCTCCGCTCAGGCTGCCACGCCGCGAAATCCCATCTTTCCGGGCTAGATTTCCGATCCAAAAAATAAATTTGCGATTTAGAGGGCTTACGGACAGCTTCCGGACCCCGGAGCTACACCGCATCTCCGCGGAGCTGAGGCCTGTTTATTTGGAAGCACTGGCTGTACCGGAATTATTCACAAATTATACGCCTGCCTCGGATCTCCGGCGCGTGCAGGGCGTTACCTCCGCGTCCCCATTATAAGCCTCCCCAGCGGGCATCCCAGGCTGTCGGCCCCCGACACCGGAAAACCTGCACCCCAGAGGGGGCAGGTTAAAGAGGCAGAAATCGGCGCGTCATCGACGAAGTCGAGCAAAAAGCAGAAAGCGCGTCACTCACTGCTTCTGATATAAGATTTGCATGTCCAGCCCCGCGTCCTGCCTCGTGTCCTGTGCCGTGTAATTTCCTTTGGGCCCATTTTTGCCCACGGCTCTCAGCCGGGGCTATACGGTTTGGTCGCCCCGTCTTCGTTGCTCGAGTTCGATGAGCATCGACCCTTCCTGCACTCCTCTCTGCTCGAGTTACATATATTTCGCCCCTTCCTGCACTTCTGGGCTGCTCCGGCTTCACGGCCCCTGCCTCTCTGCTCGAGTTAAATATGTTTCACCCCTTCCTGCACTACTGCTCATGCTTCTAGCCCATCGGCACCGTGAGGGTAAAGGCACTACGAACGGTCACGTGATAGGGTAGACAGTAAGTGTTAGGTTATGGGCATTCGGCATCACCTGTAAACATGCAGACAGGTCGTTAAAGTAGGTGCCTCAAGCTCCAGTCCGGACGACTGTCTGCTATATTGCACATCTAACTCAATGGACAAGACTAGCATCAAGAATGCCCAGCATCTTTCCAAACCAGTTCCGTTACACGTTGATCTGTCAATGAGCATCTACACACGGATAAGCTCCTGACGGCTGAAAGCAAGTACCTTCCTATACTCAATCAAGACTCCGTCCCTTAGCTGTTTGGGAGACTTGATTGTACACTAAGGTGGTTCACTTACAAACAAGCAATCAACCATGAACACATTACCAATACACACCCTGCGTCACCGCACCTGTAAGCAAGCAGACAGGTCGTAAGTTCGTGCCTCTCCAGCTACAGTCCTCGACGACTGTCTGCTCTTTAGACACATGCAACTGCATGAACAAGACTGGCATCCTTATGTGCCCAGTATCTTTCCAAACCAGTTGCTCGACTAAGCGACGACAGCAGCCTTAAGAGTTCGATCACAAACGTGTGATCACGATCACAATGTACCTCATGTTCGAAATAGACCTCATCCGAACGTGTCTCGAGGCAGGGTTTTTCTTTTTGGCCGTTGGCAGCCAACTTGGCCGCAGGGTGGCAAATTTTGGCGGAATTGGCCGCAAAGCACGGCAGTTGGACGTACCCGGCCGGCATTTTTGACCGCAAACGTTTTTGATCGAGGGTTTTCATCGGCCTTCGATGGCCACAAGTGGTTTTCATGTTCGCGCACTGCGTCGGCCAGATGGCCGCACGGCCTTAGGGGTTTTCGCCCTTGTCCGGCCATTCGAACCAAAAGTTGCCTTCGGCTAGATCGACGATCAGGGTCCGAGTCGAGGTCTTCGAGTCGGAGTTGACTGCTCACTCATTCGTTGCGCGACTCCTCCACTTTGGTACCCATGGAGACCACAAGCCTGAATCCGATGTGGATTACATCATGTCACATGATTCATTTGTTACGAATCTTGCAATACAGTACGTCGACCTGGGCGACTCGCCCACTGCAATAGGCGGGTTCCTGTTGCCGATTCAAAATTGCCAGCACTTGCGGAGTCCGCACTGCGGCTAGACATACTTAACCTCATCTAGAGCCCTTATTGTTACCCAGGAAACTCAACATATGATCCAGAGAGAGTACATCACCAACGGCGGCGAATTTGCGAGCACCTTGTGGATATCATTCACAAATGTCCAGGAAAACATGTTAGAGAATCAACAAACTAATGGAAAATCTCCTTTGTTTTGGAACAATGACGGCACATTGAAGTATGCTGCGGGCGTACACATTGATCATGAACTTTTGCTGCATACAACTTTAACTTCCATGCGAGGACGTGCTAAGCTTACTTCAGTGACTGAGGAGCCTGTGGATGAACAAGGCTTCTTGGGTGAGTCCAGTATACTTGTATGCTGCGTTATGTTTGCCAATGCCAGTCTTCTGGTACCACCGGTGTCATAAATATGACACCTTTGTAATGGCTTTAAAAGCAAATGGGGTACGAGCATTCCAATGGCACCTCTAAAGTTGTTAGCATGTTGCATTGCAGGAGTAGTAGAAGAAGTCAAAGCTCAAGTGACTCTTGCGGCCACCCTAGCGTTGGACAAGATGCGTGTTCTTATAAAGCACGATAATGTAACGGATGCCTTTAAGGTATTGCAACTACCCTTTTGGATTGATCACAAGGACGACGATCAAGATGAACTCATGACTCAAGTGAAGGAAAAGGTCGAAGTTCTGCGGATGCATTACGGAAGGCCAGCGTACCTAGCAAGTGGAGAGGAGGTTGCACCTTTGGTTTCTTCTTCTGGCTTGGACCAAGAATTTGCCTTCTTCACTGGCAGGTATCGCCGGTGGTTTTTGCCTTTCCGATCTTCTATTGCATGATCATGTACAAATCGCTCATCATGTTGGCAATAACATTTTCCTGTATTATTTTCCTCTAAGGAGATCGTGTTTACATGCATGCATGTGTGGATTGGAAAGCCGGCTATGCGTAAACGTATGAGAGCTTTGCCTCATTCACATTGCATATAAATTCATTAAGAAGCCACTTGGCTGGAACAACCTACTTATGCTAAATAAATGTTTTTGTGCAGGATGAAGTCTGCGGCTCGCTGCGCTTTCTCAGTTGAATAAACAACCGAAGCTTTCTGGGAGAGGACATTTGTTAGCGCTGCTCATATTCACATGCCAAACTTTGCGCTGCTGGCAAGAATCATGATGAGCTTGCCGTCAACCAGCGTGGAGAACGAGAGAACTTTCAGCCTGATGAACCTGCTAAAGAGTGCACTTCGAAATAGAATGGAGCAAGAACTCCTGCAAAATCTTTGCCGCATTCAACGCAGCCATTACACACCTCAGACGTTTCCGTATGACAAGATGCACAAAGCTTGGATGAGTACTGAGCGATACATGTACGACGTGTAGGTGCGTATCCATGGACATCCATGTTGATGGATAGCTCTTCATGTAACAGTTTTGAGAAGAAAGAAAGAAAGGGAGTATTATCAGTTGGTCAATAGGGCAAGGATCTCCAACACGGATTTTGAGCAGCAGACCGCTTGGACAGTCCAATTTGAAGTCAGGGAACATACAAGAGTTGTGGCCGTAGCTTAAGTGTGTGGCATGGCGGTCCGTCGGCCTGAGTGGCCGCACATTTTGTAAGCAATGGGAGGTGGCCGGCCATGATTGGCCGCAGGTCAAACGTGCAAGACCCCCTTCATCGGCCACTGGGCCGCAAGGCAAAAACTAAAAAAAAAAAACCCTGTCTCGAGGTACCTTATGTGGATAGTGGACCCGTATCCTAATGGTACAATTGAAGATCACCTAAAGCACAAGGCATTCTATAATGTATGTTCACAACTCAACACTTCCCGTTGCCTGCATGCTTTATGTGTATCTTCTCAGTCCTAGTGAATCCCTATGACCAACACCACGGACTTGTTAAGTGGTTTGGTCATAAAGTCAGCCATATTGTGAGCAGATTCCACATAGGGGATATCTGCCAGCCCCTTTCCTATGGCCTCCCTAGCATAGTGGCATCCACAAAGCCTTCACGCTCGGGTATCTTCCCTCCAAGAGTTAAAAGCTAACTCTCGGGTGTCCCTAAGATACTTCAGCACTCGAATGGCTTCACTCCAGTGCGAAGTGGTAGGGCTCATTCTGTACCTTGGCAACACACCAACTGCCTGTGCAATGTCAGTTCTGGTGGTGTTGGCAATATACCGCAGTGACCCTTTAAGCTCACAATACCGATGGCCAGGAGTGACTGACCCTACAGAGTCCACATCCTTGGACTCGAGCCTGCTGCCAGCCACAAAGTCCTTGAACATTGGAGTATCCACGACCATCCTCACACACACCCTTTCCGACGTTTTGCAACGCTATTCTAAGTCCGTAGACACCACTCATGTATACCGTAGTAATACCTCTGACAACAATTGAAGACTAGTCTCCTCGACGTGTTCAAATGACGACAATTTAATACGTACCCGTCATGATGATCATGACAGCTAAACATACATGTAGACTCAAAATCCATCCCCTCACTTTTAAAGCTCCCCATACATTTCATCTGACCCTTTTCTACATCGACATAGTTGCGACCGTGATTTCCTGTGTGAGTTCCCTTTCTATCACCATATGGAGGCCAATACTTGCACAACCAACATGACCCAGGACTCACTGCTTGAATACCCTCTCTATTGAAGAAGTCATGGTTTCTTTCAAGTTGTCTTGCCCTAACTCACATCGCTTCCCCTGGAAGTGCTATAACATGTTTCACGGTCCGTCGACCAAATTATATTTCTCCAACCTCTATACTTTTATTTGTTAAGGATTTGAAACATCAAGACTAAACAGACACCGTTACAAGCGACGTGCACCCAAAACGCATCTAACGACTATGTTTCATGTTATATAACCTAGAGTCTGGATATCAACAACTTTCATCTGGAACTTTTCAAGATTTCTCACATATGGCCACAACTCCCAAACTTGGCTCTGTGGCTATCTCTAAGAACTCTCTCTAGCTTTCATTGATTTTACTGACTATCCCGGTCTAGCTTTCTAACGTGAGGGTGCAGCGATGCATCAAGGCCTTAGGATTGAATTGTCTGTAACTGACAACTCTACCACCCAAAGCTCACTTGTATTGGTCACAATGATGGTAGCTCACCTCTACCCTATTTATACACATAACCCTTAAAAAAGTCTTATCTATCCACCATCAGTACTATGATCAGTCTCTAAGGGCGTTGCTGCAACAATACACATGACTTACAAAGTCACCAACCCTTACGTGTGTTGGGTCAAATATCACCATCCTCTGCTTGAGGAGCTAAGGTTATCACAGGTACCTATCAGTAACCTCATGTTGAGCACAGTAGATCCTTTCCATCATCACTACTAGACATTAGGCTACTCAACATCCAAACGCTCGCAAAGCGCAACGTGCGCACGCACGCAACGAGAACTGATGAGCTTCCCCTGACCACATTATGTCACAGGTTAACCCAAAACTCTTCAAATTAATTCATTGTCCTCAGAAACCAATTCTTTTCCATGTCAATATCAGAATTAGCTTCACATGTTAGCAATTTTTGGTGTTCATAATTTGGCCCATCTAACACTCATATCCTTTGTGTAGCCCGCACCATGGATTAAGACTAACTTGCAGCTATTTCTACCCCAACTGCACCTTTTTTCATTCCTAGAGTCATTCATGTATATCACCTTAAACATTCTGGGTCAATTACCCTATGGTCCATGCCAGACAGGAGGTCAGGGCGTGAAGCGCATGCATTGCGCAACGATAAAATTGTAATCTTCTGGTATCCACAACTCACTCCTGGTCAGCCCAAAAACTTTCAACACCAGGTCATTCATGTATATCCCCTTAAACATTCTGGGTCAATTACCCAATGGTCCATGCCAGACTGTAGGTCAGGGCGTGAAGCGCATGCATTGCGCAACGATAAAATTGTAATCTTCTGGTACCCACAACTCACTCCTGGTCAGCCCAAAAACTTTCAACACCAGGTCAAAAAACTCAACATACCTTTCTTAGAGGTTTTCACAACACCACGTACACAGACACACATAGAGAGGTCTCACAAGCCACACTGGACCCATATATGACCCTATGTAGGACCACTCAAGGTTTGAAAACAGCATTGGCCACACAATTCAGCCACACATTGCATTGACTACACATCATTGACCAGACACAACCAGTCAATGTCTAGTTTCACACTCTGGAAAACATGGAAGGAATGCCAGGCACATAAGACAAGTCATGACATTGATTACACAGCAGTTCCGATAAGAGGTCTTGACTCCGCAAGTGCACGATTATTCAATGAGGCACACGACTCCCGATTTAGCATTTCTCACCCTCAACATTAGGGATTAGCCATCAGCAAGTCCGAACGCGACACCTGATCAGCCTGCCTCACCCTCAACATTAGGGACTAGCCATCAGCGAGTCCGAACGCGACACCTGATCAGCCTTTCTCACCCTCAGCATTAGGGACTAGCCATCAGCGAGTAGCAGCGCAAACCTCAATAAGAATGTGCTCAGTGGACTTGGGAACCAAAAGTCCCTTACCACCATATTGCACCAACTCCTGGCTGTTTACACATACACAATCAATGTCTTTCAAGCCCCAGCTCATGGACATCTTTACACACGCTTACACATACAACACATATGTAAGCCCATCCCCATGCTGCAGTACCTGTACTGTTGCTGATGGTGTCTACCAATACCTGGGTGGGAGCTCCCTAGGGTCCACCCACTTCTTCCTGCTGAGAATCACACTTGCTGTCAGTGGGTAGAGGTCATTCATTACTACTTTTGTAAATCTGACCCCCTTGATCTCCAGCCTTAAGAGGGTGGCAGACTTAAAAAGAAGCCTTTCTATTGGTTCACCTCTCAACCACTACACTTACTGTAACACAGGAGCATCACTTCCTCTCTCAACTCATTGAGCCACACACTCACAATTTCAGGACCCAAATCATACACAACCTCCAATATGCACTCCCAAGGTGGTCTTCCGCCTCGTCCCCTTCCAACCAGGATTTCACCAGCTCGCCTTGCGGATGAAACGGCCAAGATTTCTTGGCATTTCAGAATCCATTCGAATGGATTCTGAAGCATATACTGCGACATGAAGGCGGGGTACAAAACTGCGGGGCTGTTGCTCCCTGTGGGACTGGAGTAGACTTGTGTAGTGTCCGCTGGCCACCAGTGCCTTGCCCAAAAACCACATATCGGCTTGTCCTCAGCACCCAGAGTTGGGTGGGCCCATAACCTGTTAGGTTATGGGCATTCGGCATCACCTGTAAACATGCAGACAGGTCGTTAAAGTAGGTGCCTCAAGCTCCAGTCCGGACGACTGTCTGCTATATTGCACATCTAACTCAATGGACAAGACTAGCATCAAGAATGCCCAGCATCTTTCCAAACCAGTTCCGTTACACGTTGATCTGTCAATGAGCATCTACACACGGATAAGCTCCTGACGGCTGACAGCAAGTACCTTTCTATACTCAATCAAGACTCCGTCCCTTAGCTGTTTGGGAGACTTGATTGTACACTAAGATGGTTCACTTACAAACAAGCAATCAACCATGAACACATTACCAATACACACCCTGCGTCACCGCACCTGTAAGCAAGCAGACAGGTCGTAAGTTCGTGCCTCTCCAGCTACAGTCCTCGACGACTGTCTGCTCTTTAGACACATGCAACTGCATGAACAAGACTGGCATCCTTATGTGCCCAGTATCTTTCCAAACCAGTTGCTCGACTAAGCGACGACAGCAGCCTTAAGAGTTTGATCACAAACGTGTGATCACGATCACAATGTACCTCATGTTCGAAATAGACCTCATCCGAACGTGTCTCGAGGTACCTTATGTGGATAGTGGACCCGTATCCTAATGGTACAATTGAAGATCACCTAAAGCACAAGGCATTCTATAATGTATGTTCACAACTCAACAGTAAGCTTCTAGAACTGCGGCGCCAAGCAAGGGCGAGGAAATGAAGGCTCGCACACAAAGAAAAATTGCTGAAAGCCTTCATTGAATATTTGAAGGAGGATAGCATACCTCCGGGTTGGTTGGCAAACTTATTTGTTGAGTTCGCAATGGCAGAAGTAGGTGCTGGCGCGCAAGGCACTCCTCCTCGAGATAACCCTGGCCCGCAATATCACACCATTACAAATGACATGTTTAATGTTTTATTGCAACAAGCACCACAAAAATTGGTACCTTTCTCGATGGCAGCGCCAAACTCCACAGCGGGCAGATACTCGTTGTTCTCCATTGCTCCGTCCGGCAGAACACTTATTGTCACGGAGAACCTGCCAGGCTTTCAGTGTGAGTTCGAAGATGACGAGGGAGTGCCTTTGGTCGAGTTGCTCGCTTTAGACAGGGAAGGCGTGCTAGTCACAAGGCAGTTTTCCCATGAAACAGTCATGTTTGGCGGAATTTTGCGCAACCAACATAGCTTGCTGGAAGGCGATGTCGTGGAATTTTTAAATCACAAGGAATTGGGCAAATTTCTGCCTCGCCTTGTTTCTTTGCAAGAAGTGAAGGTTTTCAGAAGTTATGACACGGGGAATGTCCCTGTGGTACTGCCGACCTGGGATGCACGGGTACCGCCTACAGCTTCAGGGGGTCCTTCAGGGATAGGGCCCCCACCTAAGCCTCTTGCCATGCAAATGGTGGACCTATCTAAACATTCTTCAGGAGGGAGAGGGCAACGGGAAGGCTCTCCAGAAGTTACTTCGCCTGCGCCCCTCAGCTCCAAGGTATGGTACTTATGGGTGATGTGTTGTGGTGCCCTTCAAGTAAGAAAATTTGAGGCATACATTCAAGGAGATATAATGGGAATGTCATGTCCCAATGGGTGAGGGATGGTGTGCTTATGTGTGGGGGTGTGTGTGTGTGTGGATGTGTGGGTAGGTGTGTGTGTGTGTGTGTGTGTGTGTGTGTGTGTGTGTGTGTGTGTGTGTGTGTGTATGGGTGTCAGTATGTGTTTATGGGTGTGTGTGTGGGTGTGTGTGTGTGTGGGATTGTGTGGGTGTGTGTGTGTGTGTGTGTGTGTGTGTGTGTGTGTGTGTGTGTGTGTGTGTGTGTGTGTTAGGTTATGGGCTTGGCGTATTCCTGTGTGGTGGCAGCACGGAGGGTGTTAGACCAGTGTCGGCTCTACTGTGCGAAGAGAAGTAGAGAAGGAGACACTGTCAATCAAGGACTGATTGGCAACGTGAGTGAAGCACCCGAAGTGCTGTGATAGTCCCAATCAAGTCTATTACAACATGCACTCTATCACTCTCGTAACAACGGAATTCAAACTACCCTAGTCTGTTCTCACTCAGTTATGGGCAGTCTCATTGTCCGATGAACGGAAAGTCAAGCACATATACCTAACATGATAAACTAAAAGCATTCAGAGCCTCAAACAAGCTATCCTAACTACACACACATTACCTGTGTGGTGGCAGCACGGAGGGTGTTAGACCAGTGTCGGCTCTACTGTGCGAAGAGAAGTAGAGAAGGAGACACTGTCAATCAAGGACTGATTGGCAACGTGAGTGAAGCACCCGAAGTGCTGTGATAGTCCCAATCAAGTGCCTTGCCTAGTTGCGCAGCCACCACTACCTTCTTGCAACAAACGTGTGTGTAACTTGCGTTATTGCTATCCACATTCAAATGTACATCACCTAGTGCTGAGTCACGTCTCTGCCCTATTTGTCTTGTATTATTGTCTCTGGCGGAATTGCCAATATTACTCCTCTGAGGGAAAGGCACTAATATTATTATCTATTACAACACTTCCCCTTGCCTTTTCCTCACAGAAACTTAGCAAGTCCCAGTGAGTTACGATGACCCTGAAACACCAACTTAACCAATGGCTTGGTAAAGATGTCAGCTATGTTTCTAGCAGATTGAACATATTTAAAGTCAACCTGCCCCTTTGCAATAGCTTCACGTGCAAAATGACAGCTTATTGCAATGTGTTTTGTGTGTTTTGAATACACAGGATTCCTCAGGTGATTGATGCACCCTTGGTTATCACAATGGATTTTCACTATCCAAGGCAATACTCCAATTTCCTCCAGGAATCCTCTCAACCAGTTAGCCTCCTTCACTACAGCACTTGCTGCCATGAACTCAGCTTCTACTGTTGATGTGGCTACAGCAGATTGCTTCTTGCTCCCCCACACCACAGCACCTCCAAATACAGTAAGGACAAAACCGGTGGTGGAAAACCGGTGGTCTTGATCACCCCCATAATCTGCATCAACATATCCCTCCAACTCTGTTTCTTTTCCACCAAGGATCAGAACCAGGTCTCGGGTTCCCTTGAGATATTTAAGCACACGGACTGCCTCATTCCAGTGTGCTGTGGTGGGGGACATACGATACCGAGACAACACTCCTACAGCCTGAGCTATATCAGGACGAGTTGTGTTTGCTATATACAGTAGGGATCCTACGAGCTCACAATAACGATGCCCGGGAGGAAGGAGACTCCCAGCACCAATACTATTACTCCCATCCTTGGGAGCTGGCATCTGAGACATCACAAAATCTTTTGTCATTGGGGTGTCTGGCCCAACTGACTCAAGATCTATGCCAAACTTCTCCACGAGTGCATCTATTTTGGGAATGCAGCTCAAGGAGATTAGCCCTTTTTCTCTATCTCTTGTTACCTGACATCCCAAGAAGTCTTTCACCTCTCCCAAATCATGAATGGTGAATTCCTTCTTGAGAAGTCCTTTTACTCTCTCAACCTCTGACATTCCTTTGGACACAATCAGGAGATCATCAACATATATCAGCACATAGGATTTCCCACCATCCTCGGAGCATTTCACATACACACCAGCATCACTCATACACACCTCATACCCCATGATTTCCAGCTTCTCATTCAGGGTTTTATGCCAAGCACGAGGAGCTTGCTTCAGGCCATACAGGGCCTTCTTCAAGCGACACACAGTATTGCGATCACCATTCTCATAACCTGGAGGTTGTGTGACGTACACTTCCTCCTCCAATTCTCCATTTAGGAAGGCAGTCTTGACATCTACCTGATGAATTTCAAGCCCCTCTCTGGCAGCAACTGCCAGTAATGCTCTCCTGGCCCCATAGCTGCTGGTTGGTGCAAACACCTCCATGACATCTACTCCAGGGATTTGCCTGCATCCCTGTGCTACTAATCTAGCCTTAAATCTCACCACATTTCCATGAGCATCCATCTTCACTGAGAAGATCCAATGCACAGGAATTACTTTGTGACCATGAGGTCTTGGAACATACTCCATAACCTCATGGGTATCAAGTGAATTCTGTTCTTCTTGCATGGCAGCCTTCCAATATTCCCACTCTGGGGACATTTGAGCCTCTCTTAAATTAGAGGGAACATGAATCTTGCCAAATCTTACACCAGTGTGCTTCCCCTCATTTTCCTGACTCTTTGAAGATTTGTCACTTGTAACATCTGAACCCACTACTCTTCCACTGACACTCGCTGCACTACAGCTAGCAATTCTCTCAGCAATGTCTGGGTTCTCTCTCATTCTTCTCTCTCTGGAGGATTCACACTGTGCACTGCTCAGCTTAGTGCTCCTCACACTCCCATCATCTTCCCAAGCACAGGTACCTCCCAAGAAGCCTTTGTAATCAGGACACTTTCCACACTGTCTGGGCTTCTGGTTCACCTCCACATTCACACTCTTACATGCCACTTGGGGCTCTGGCTCCAAGGGTCTCTCACAGGCAGTTGAGGAGGAGCACTGTGCAGTGCTGAGCTTCCCCTCATCCTCATATTGGGAGAGTCCGGAACTCTCACACTTTGTCACTTTAGGATGTGACCTCTCGTCCCTCACAGGATCCTCCCATGCACAGGTACCTCTCAGCTTGCACTGGTAGTTTGGCACACTCTCACATTGTCTGTGCAGCTGATTCACCTCCTCATCATGTCTCTTACATGGGTATTGGGAGGCTGTCCCAGTACTGCTCTCACATGCATTACTGACTTTTCCTGAGAAGTTAGGGATGCACTTCTCAGGTCTGTGGCTGTCACCACTTTCCCTCCCCTGTTCACGTGGCAGGAGAAGGGAGCCAGTCTCTCTCAAATCAGATTCATCCCTTACAAACATCTCATTCACTGGACAGGACCCTTCCATGCAACTCAGCTCCCCGGGACCATTTTCAGCCGAGTTTGTGGCTGCTCATCTCACAGCACTAACATTCAGAACAGGTCTCTCATGGTGAAGTCCCTCTGCCTGCACTTCCCCTGGTCCCAGTGACAGTGTGTCACTTTCAGTAATCCCCTCTTCTCCCTTGCACTCTCCCACCTCCTGTGACAGCAGGAGTTCCTTGGTTTGGGTACGTTGCTCAAGCCTTTGAGCCCGGGTTAAGCCACCCAAAGGTAAATTAGGATTCTTCAGTGCGGCAGGCCTCAGCAACTCCTGGGCTCGCAGCATTTGTTGCTGTTGTTCGTTGTCAGGAAGGGTGCCACGAGCCAGCTCCAGTGCTGCTTCAGTGGTCTGTCGGATGTTCTGCGGGTCTCCCTCTCTTCGATGATCAGGCTCGGGCTCAGCCTTCTCAGGGGGTTCTTGGCCGTCTGGAACAGTGGTCTGCTGTAGATTAGGAGCTGGTTCTGCCTCGCATTCTGCTTCCTGAGTCTCTGCCTCAGCAGACCTTGGACTGGGAGAGATAACTGACACAGGGAACTGACGGGAAGCATGGTTCTCAGAGGGACTGGGGCACTGGAACTCCAGGGATTGGGTTGGAAGTCCACTCATGCCAACTCTGGAGGCTCCCCTGAGATGTTCCACAAAGACAACATCCCTACTCTGTCTCCAAACCCCTCCCCCCATGTATATGCGGTAGGCTTTGGAAGATGCAGAATATCCTGTGAGCATGCCTGGGGCAGTTTTGGGGGCAAATACAGGTCTCTGCACGTCTGGCACGTGGACATAAGCCAAGCAGCCCCAAGTGCGCAGAAGTGACACATCTGGCTTGTAACCCCAAAATAATTCAAGAGGAGTAAGGTTCCTGCCTGAACAAGGGCCCATATTAAGTAGGGTACAAGCTGTCTCGAGCGCCTCCTTCCAGAGAGTTGGGCTTGCTGCTGCGAAGGCAAGGATAGTCTGGGTTCTCTCCTTCAGCGTGCGGTTTGCTCGTTCTGCTACTCCATTTTGCTGTGGGGTGTAGGGGGCTGAGGTCTCCAGCTTAGTTCCCTGAGATGCACAGAACTCCTTGAACTTGGCGTTAATAAATTCTGTGCCCCGATCACATCTGATGCACTTCACTGTCGTTTTCCTTTGGGTTTGCCAGTATACTATAAGGTCTCTGACTGCAGCACTTATGGTGTCCTTGGATTTAACTGGAATGACAGCTTTCCACTGTGAGGATTCATCCACCACTGTAACCCACAGACGTTCCCCAGTAATGGCTGCAGGAGTGATGGGACCCACTGTGTCAATGTGCACTCTGTCCAGGGGTTCAAGGGCAGGTCTGCTGCTAGTCCCGAAAGAGGGTCTGGCTGTCTTTCCCTCAATACATGCCTCACAGTGCACTGGACAATTATCACAAGGGAAGAGGGAAGTGTCAATTCCAGTCACCAGTTCTTCCTTTGCAAGGCGCTGCATCCATGGTTCTCCTGGGTGTCCCATCCTGCTGTGCCACAAGTAGCGTCTGGAGCAGTTGTGAGACGTGTTGCTGGATTTTGAGGTCTTGGCTGCATTGACAGTCAGCTTGGGGTGACTGCTTCCCCTGACTGCCACTGAATGATGGATATAGTACAGGCCCGTTTCAGCAACAACACAAACCCTCCAACTGTTTGGACCACTGACATGCACGAATGCCCCAACACTGTCTGTGTGGAATATTGCACCATCCCTTAAGGCAGCTGAGACAGACAGGATATTTGTACTGGCTGAAGGAACACATTGCACGTGGTGAATCCAAAAAGGAATGCCTTGGGGGCTTAAGACACAGACTGATCCAGAGGCAATAATGCTCCCAATAGCATCAGATGTAGCTAGATGCAATGGAATTGGTTTGGAATGAACAGTGGGATTATGCAGAAGGGCTGGATCATTCACAAGGTGGACTGATGCTCCACTATCCACCAGCCAGGAGTGCAGAGCGGGTTTGCCCAAGGTCCGGTCCAAGATATTGTGGGACACTGCATAGTGCCTACCTTCAGGTGGGGGAGGAGGAGGAGCAGGCGGTTGGAACCAGGCAGGAAATGCATCCGCCTGTGAGTGAGCCATCTGAGCAGCAGGTGGAGGAAGACCTCCCATTAGTGGCTGCCCCTGGGTCCACATACCCTGTAGCTGCTGCACTGCTGCCACAACGTTTCTCTGGGTCTCCTCATCTCTGTGTCGCTTACGGCAATCCCTCCAGTAATGCCCCTTTTTATTGCAATACTTGCACACTCCTCTGGTATCAGACTGTAATGGAATGTAGGGATTTCCCGGCATTTCTGGACATTTCCCTTACCCCCTAGCCTAGGCGCACATGTAGCGCACATGTCGTACGAGCAACGCGAGTACGCACGTGCCTAGCGTCTAGCCTTGGCTTCCTAGCCGTCGAATTCCATTGGATAGTTATGGACGTTACTCTCATAGTAGGATTCTAGGATATTTTCTAGATACTATTGTAGAGGTTTGGTGGACTAGTGCGCTACCATTGGAGGAACGTGAACACACGATCACGAACCACGGGAAGGAACGGATAGAGACGTAAGCCACGGGAAGACACGCACTCAGGTAATTTGGAAGCTTGGTAGACCACAAGTAGGGAGTGGAAGCTCCGTGAGGTGGGGGTTACTTGTAATTGGAAAGAGCGTCCAACTTGTCGGCCATCCGGCCTTGTCTCTCTCTCTCTCACAACTTGGAAATTCTCTCTAACTTGTGCATTCTACGACACAGACTGTCCGGTTGAGGGTGAAGGACTGGCTCCACTGAATGCTCCAGGGGTGCTGACTCTGTTGCTGCCTTGAGGAACAGCCAAAACTCGTGGCTGACGTGAGGCAGTCTCATCAAACCCCAGGGCGACGGCTGTGGTCCTCAGCAGGTCTGCCAGCTTGTTGAGTGGGGTCCCTGCTGCTATTGACAGGCTGCCTGTCTCCTTGGCTGCCTCTAGTAGACCCTGCACAATTTGGGTAGCTACAAAGCTATCCAGAAGAGGATGATTGTTCCTCTGAAGACATGCCTTCAGATTCAGCATGCGACTCACATATTGGGAAATGGTCTCGTCGTGCTTCATCCCCTGACTCATTTCCAACAGCCAGTCCATGTTGGCTTGGAGATTATAGCCCCCAATGAACTTCCTACAGATATATTCATATGCAACATATGCAGAGGATAAATCAGACAATTCTCCGTGCCACTCTTCTGGAACAGATTCATACAGCAACAGCAGTGCGGCTGCATCATGCGTGGTCCCAGGCATGTCCTCAAGTACTGCAGGCAGTGATCCCTTGGCCTCATTTGCTGCAAGGTACGCATTCTTCCAAATCATAATGTTGTGTCCCTTTTCTTTTAGCTTGATATGTACCATCACAAGTGTAGGAATCACCTTTGGCAACTCATCACCTTCTCCCCTAGACGTGCTGGGAGTGCAAGGCTCTCTCACAGGTGTCGAGGTAGTGGTCTCACTCACAGACGCAGAGGTTCCACTAGATGACTGACTCTTCTTCTTAGAAGTCATAGTGCACACACTGAATGTCAATTTCTAGCGTCAGAGGCACACTGAAAACACTTACTCCACAATGCCTTCAAGGTCTGAATCAGTTTCCCACTCAGACTCGTCACGAATGTTAGGGATCAGCAAGTCTTGAAAGGCCTTCACTGGAATAGTTGCCAGTGCAGACTCAACAGCCAAATATGCAGTGTGCTCAGCAAATTCTTGCTCTCTGTTGAGCCACTTCGTTACACTACAATACCTCCGAAATTTCTCTTTGGTGATGAAGCCTGGTTCCAAATTAACGAATGATTGCTCCCAAGGAGTGAATTTGTATGCTGGATACGTGGGAAATCTTGAACCAAACCACGCTGGCAGAGGGAGAGGTCGGCCAACGTACAGATGAAACACGTAGTCTTTTACAATGGCAGCCCGTTCGTCAGGAGTCCGATTTCCTTGCTGTCCTCCGTTTCTGATTCTATCGTTGTACGAAGGCGGACCGGTTCTTAACCGAACAGGAACGTTGACATTGGTAGTTTTGCGAGCAGTCTGCTTCGGTCTGCGGCGCTTGGCCATGCAGCTTCTCGTCTCCGATTCTTGAGCCAGCCACACACTCAACGAGAGAGTGGTGGGCCCATAACCTGTTAGGTTATGGTCTTGGCGTATTCCTGTGTGGTGGCAGCACGGAGGGTGTTAGACCAGTGTCGGCTCTACTGTGCGAAGAGAAGTAGAGAAGGAGACACTGTCAATCAAGGACTGATTGGCAACGTGAGTGAAGCACCCGAAGTGCTGTGATAGTCCCAATCAAGTCTATTACAACATGCACTCTATCACTCTCGTAACAACGGAATTCAAACTACCCTAGTCTGTTCTCACTCAGTTATGGGCAATCTCATTGTCCGATGAACGGAAAGTCAAGCACATATACCTAACATGATAAACTAAAAGCATTCAGAGCCTCAAACAAGCTATCCTAACTACACACACATTACCTGTGTGGTGGCAGCACGGAGGGTGTTAGACCAGTGTCGGCTCTACTGTGCGAAGAGAAGTAGAGAAGGAGACACTGTCAATCAAGGACTGATTGGCAACGTGAGTGAAGCACCCGAAGTGCTGTGATAGTCCCAATCAAGTGCCTTGCCTAGTTGCGCAGCCACCACTACCTTCTTGCAACAAACGTGTGTGTAACTTGCGTTATCGCTATCCACATTCAAATGTACATAACCTAGTGCTGAGTCACGTCTCTGCCCTATTTGTCTTGTATTATTGTCTCTGGCGGAATTGCCAATATTACTCCTCTGAGGGAAAGGCACTAATTATTATTATCTATTACAACAATGGGACCCACAGTATCCACATGGACTCTATCGAGTGGGTTATGTGCAGGCCTGGAAGATACAGGGAAAGGAGGTCTGGAGTGTTTCCCTTGTATACACGATTCACATTGCTTGGGGCACTCAGAGCAGGGAGCAAGGGAGATATTGATTCCTGTAACCAGATCTTCCTTGGAGAACCTCTGCATGCTGCTGGCACCAGGATGACCTAACCTAGCATGCCATAGAGATCTCTCGCTACACACGTGTCCTTTCCTAAGATGAGACGCCTCAGCCATGTGATCAATATGTCTGCAGCCAACTTGCTGCCCTCTGACAGGACTAACAAACTCCAAAAAAAACAGACCTCGTGCGCGGGTGATATCTCCACACCACCCTTCAGGTCCCTTCATGGCTGTGTAACCACCTGCAGTGTCAGTCAGGAAAGATGCTCCATCCTGAATTGTACCGGTGACTGAAATGAGGTTGGTATGCGCAGAAGGAACACACTGCACATTGTGCAGCCAGAATACTTCGTGCCTTGCATTCACAAGGCATACAGACCCAGATGCAATGATTCCTCCCTTGGCGTCTGAGGTTGCCAAGTGCAGAGGAAGAGGCTGTCCATGCATAACTGGATAATGGAGCAATGAGAGATCATTGACTATATGCTCAGAGGCACCACTATCTATTAACCAAGATGTGCTGCTAGCTCCATGCGAAGTTGGGGCAAGCACATTGAGAGAGATAAACATCGCCTCACCAGAAGGAGGGGGTGGAGGTGGTAAATGCCACCCCGGAAACGTGTGTTGACTTGTTGGATAGTTATATGCTGAAGGTAGTCCAGGGCTGGAAGCGGATGAAGGCGGGCCACCCCGGCCAGATCCATGGTCCCACCAGGCTTGAGGAGACGACTGTGGGCCTCCCTGGCCCCAGTAAGCTGCAGGCCCAACGCTTGCCGCTTGCATGTTTTGATGCAGAGCCTGCAGCTGCCTGAGCGGTCCGCAGTCAGTCATGAAGTGGCCCTTTGCCTTGCAGAAGTGGCATGTAAGCTCCTCTCTGGGCCTTCTTGCCCTGCCAGGTCCACGCCCCCTGCCACCAAAAGTAGTTGCAGAGGGGCCAGCGGGAGGCTGTTCGTTTGCTGGTAGTGCTGCTCCAACTCCCGGTACTGCTCCCACTCCTGGTGCAGCTCCAGCGCTTGATGACGCTCCAGCTACCCCCCCAGAGGGACCAGCCACTGCTGCAGCTGCCATGGCCTGAGGTGTTCCCTCTGCAGGTGGGTCCTTGTACCCACGGCTGGCTGCGGCGCGCAGGGTTCTTTGAATCAGCTCCAATGGCGGCTTGTCAGTTGCCATAACCTCCAGGGACTCGAGCCTCAGCACAGGAGGGAGGCCCTTCACCATCAGCTCCCCAACATTGTGGTCCAAGAGGATGAACGCGTTGTTTCTGAGACTTGTAGCCAGATCCATCATTCTGTAGAGGTAGACCTTGAGTGTCTCCCCTGTCTTGATGCCCTGCTCCATTTCCTTGTACCACTCAAGGTTGATGTCTTGGTTGCTCCCTCCAGTGTGACTGTTCTTCACCCACGTGATGAAGTCGAACGCTGCTTTGTGGCATGAGATCTGAGAATGCCAGATGACTGGAACTGATTGGATCAGCCACTGCTTGATGGCTGAGTTCTCCACCGACCCTGGCATTGGCCTCTCCAAAGCCGCTCTGACCCCCTTGGTGTTTGCGCACGCCTCCAAAGCTTCATACCAAAATTCAAAATTGCGCCCTCCATCATCAAGCATGACAGTCATCTTTGGATTAGAGGTATTGGGGATGTAGGCTGCCTTGTCAATCTCCACCTTTGTTCTGCAGTGGCTGATTGTGTCCCGGTCATAGACTACCCTGGAGTGGCCCCACTGACTTCTCCAGGTTGAGACATTGCTGTTTCACTGCTACTTTCCTTTTCTTTGCCCCTTTTTGTCATACTATTGTCACTTCACCAGCCAAACTTACTCATAAACTTCTGGAATGCAGCAATACCCTACAATTCCCTCCATGTCATGGAAATTTACCAGCCAGTCTTGCACAGTAGTAGCAGATATGTTCCCCTCAGAAGTTTGCGCCGGAGTCCGGCCCGACTCACTCAGTGCTTCTAGACAACGTCTATGAATGATAAAGCACAGCTAGAACTTCAATTATGAATTTCCCAGAAAGGTAAACTGTGAGTAAGATAACGGTCCTGGTACACTCGAGTTCCCTTGCGCCGCTGCGCCATGCTCGAGCTCCTTTGTTGACGCTTACGTCTGACCCATCCGTAGACGACCTTCACTCCTGCTTTTACTTGGCTCAGCTGGAAGGGCGTGGGCCCATAACCTGTGAAAGGTTATGGGCAATCGGCTTTCCCTGTACAAAGCAGATAGGTCGTCAATAGACGAAGTTACTCCAGCTACAGTCCGTACGACTGTCTGCTGAGTGCCCCACACAACTGTAGGACAAGACTAGCATCTGGTGATGCCCAGCATCTTTCACAACCAGTTCCGTTACATCATTATCTTGTACACAAGCACCGATCAAGCAATCACTAGATAAGGCTCTAGACGGCTACGTTCAAGTACATGCCTATACTCCCTGAAGTCACTGTCCCTTATCTGTTTGAGTGACTACAGGGTACACTAAGCTTGTTCACTCTCACAATAGCAACAATGATACAACACACACTGCCGCACCGTACCTGTACAAAGCAGACAGGTCGTCAATAGACGAAGTTACTCCAGCTACAGTCCGTACGACTGTCTGCTGAGTGCCACACACAACTGTAGGACAAGACTAGCATCTGGTACTGCCCAGCATCTTTCACAACCAGTTGGTATTCACTCCGGTGGGGCAGCCTTAAGAGTTCATCCGACAAACGTGTGATCTAGATAGGATTGTACCTTATGTTCGAAAACGTCCAGAATCTGCCGTGTCTCAAGGTACCTTATGTTCTCAATGGACCCATATCCTAATAGTGCACACATGAAGATCACTTAAAGCACAAGGCATTCAATAATAATGTTCAGAACTCAACATATATGCTCCTCGAAGGGTTGAGGCACTTGATTGGGACATCAAAAGCACTTCGGGTGTTTGCTACTTCACTGTTGCCAGTCAAGTCATCGCATTCACAGTCGACACTGCTTGTTACTCGACACACAACAAGAGTGTCGCCGGGCTAAACACCCTCGTGCCGGGTCATACAGGGAACGCCGAACTCAGAAGTTTACAGGTTATGGGCCCACGACTTTTCTGCTGAGGCATGAAAAATGTATGACTTGGGCACAGTAGTCTGCGATGGCGCGAAAGAGACCAACCGGACGTATGAGCACGGGCGGAAGTAGACCTCCTCCACCTCCACCTCCTCCTCCAACATATAACGAGCGAAGAAAGGCAGGAGGAGAGAAAGGACCACGGACGATAGAAGAACGAGCATTCCTGGTGAAGGACTTCGTCCACGAAGCTCACGGACGGGGAGCACTCACACCCCCTCAGTGGTTCCGAGAACATTTTCCGACATATCCAGCTTATAAATTCACTGTTTGGGAAATCTCATTCATCAACGGAGAGCCAGGATATCTGACACGAGCAATTTTTGAGAGGTGCTTACAGCAAACGGGAGGTCCATCGCACGAAGCTTATTGGACAGAGAAAGCCGCCTACGCAGCGATTGAGCTAGCTTTGAGCAGCCTGGGAGACGACTTCATTGATCGTCTAATTCTCTACGGCGAGGGCGAATTTCACGTGGACGAGTGGGTCACAGAGGACGACAGTGAGGACGAGGACGGAGACTCCAGACTGTCAGAAAGGAGCGACGACTGACAGGGTCCCAACAGCATGAAGAAGAAGGGTACCAGCACCAGCTCAGAATCTAAGTCAGCAGGAGAGGAGTCCACATCAACTCCTACCAGGGAGCCTTGCACTCCCAGCACCTCCAGAGGGAAGGAGACACCCTTCCCAAGGTCATTGCCACTCAGGTCAAGGTACATATAAAACTGCTACGTAAGGGCCAGAACTTTGTGGTGTGGGACAATGCTTTCACTGCAGCAAATGATGCCAAAGGTTCGTTGCCAGCCATTCAACAAGCTATGCCTGGGACTACCCACAATGCAGCAGCATTGTTGCTGCTGTATGAATCAGTACCAGAAGACTGGTTGGGGAGCTGTCAAGTAAGCCATCGGCATATGACGCATATGTGTATATTTGTAGGAAGTTTGTGGGAGGCTACAATACTCAGGCCAATGCTGACTGGTTAAAGGAGATGTCCCGTGGCATGAAACAAGGTGAAACCATTTCCCAGTATGTCAATAGGATTATCAATCTGAAAGGTTGCTTGAAACGAAATGGACATGATCTTCTAGATGGGCACGTGGCCACACAGATTGTGCAGGGCCTGCCAGCAGCTGCCAACCCCCCTGGACTACTGCCTACAGCCGTTGCTTATCCCTTGGACCAACTAGCAGACCTCATCTCCACCACAGCAGAAGCAACGGGCTACGATGATGACCCAGATCTGCCTGCAGTGGTCATGACTGCACAACCAGTGCAGGCTGCTGCAGCCCCTGCCCCTACTGCATGTGCTTTGACTCAGACCAGACAGCCTGCAGACACAGAGACCAAGGTGGAAGTACGTGGTACATGCAACTACTGCCACAAAAGGGGACACTTCTGGAGAGACTGCCGCAAGAGACAGAGGGACGCCGAAACCCAGAGGAATGTGGTAGCAGCAGTGCAGCAACTGGCAGGCATGTGGCCCCAAGGTCAGTTTCCTGGAGGACCCCAGCCCCCACCAGCAGTCCAGCATGTCTTCGCAGCAGTGGGAGCGTTCCCACTGCTGCACCCACCACCTGGTCCACCTTCTCCCCCACCTGAAGGTATGCCACACGTGGTATCCTATAATGTTCTCAAACCATGCAAGGGGAGAATTTCCAAACAGTCATGGTTGGCAGACAGTGGAGCGTCAGTCCATCTTGTCAATGATCTGTCACTGTTACATGCTCCCACGGTCCATGCTGCTCCTATCCCTCTGCAGCTGGCCACGTCTGATGCAACAGGAGGAATTATTGCCACTGGATCAATCTGCCTATTGAACCTATCCCGCTGTGGCTGCATCATGTCCAGTGTGTTCCCTCTGCAACGATGAACATCTTGTCTGTTTCTGCTGCCCTTCGTGATGGAGCTTGCTTTACCACAGACAGCATGGGTGCTTTTACCACAGTCTCTGGCCCGAATGGCTGGAAGATGCCCGTTAGAGCAGAAAAAGGTCTTTATTATATACATGACTGATTATCTGTTCCCCCAGTACAATGGTTGTTACCAGTGGCAGCTGCAGTGAAGAGCAAATCCAAGAAGAACCTGCAGCATGATTGTGCGAAACGCTTTCTGTGGCACAGCAGAATGGGACATCCGGGTGAACCATGGATGCAGCGCCTGAGCAATGAACAGCTGGTCACAGGCATTGATACCTCCCTGTCATCCTGTGAGAACTGTCCAAAGTATTGTGAAGCATGCATTGAGGGGAAGCACACCCGTCCTCCCTTTGGTGAAAGTTCCAGGCCTGCAATAAATCCTCTTGACAGAATCCATATTGACACTGTGGGCCCCATTTCACCAGCAGCCATCTCTGGGGAACGTTTTTGGGTGACTGTAGCTGATGAGGCATCTGGATGGAAGGCTGTCCTACCAGTAAAGTCAAAGGATGTAATTGCCTCAGTTGTCAGGGACCTGATCCTATTTTGGCAGACAGAAAGAGGGACAGCTGTCAAGTGCATTCGGTGTGACAGAGGCACAGAATTTATTAATTCCAGATTCAAGGAGTTCTGTGCATCTCAGGGCACTAAGCTGGAGATGTCTGCCCCCTACACACCCCAGCAGAACGGGATAGCAGAGCGAGCCAACAGGACCTTGAAGGAGCGAACCAGAACCCTCCTCAATTTTGCTGGTGCCAGCCCAGTCATGTAGAAAGAGGCCCTAGAAACAGCCTGCATCCTCCTGAATATGGGACCCAGTACAGGCAGGCCTCTCACTCCTTGTGAATTATTCATGGGATACAAGCCAGATGTGTCACTTCTTCGTACGTGGGGATGCCTGGCATTTGTGCATGTGCCCGATCAGCAGAGGGGGGTATTTGCACCAAAGGCTGTGCCTGGCATGTTCACTGGCTGTTCCCCAGTGTCCAAGGCATATCGTATTTATCTGGGAGGGGGGTCTGGAGAGAGAGCAGAGATGTCCAATTTGTGGAACACATCCGAGGAGCCTCTCGGGTGGGAATGTCTACCCTCCCTGACCAGCCACTACAGTTCACGTATCCTGAGGATTTGCCAGCTCAGCAGCATATCAGCGACCCGACAGTCTCCTCACCTCATGTGATGGAATGTAGGGATTTCCCGGCATTTCTGGACATTTCCCTTACCCCCTAGCCTAGGCGCACATGTAGCGCACATGTCGTACGAGCAACGCGAGTACGCACGTGCCTAGCGTCTAGCCTTGGCTTCCTAGCCGTCGAATTCCATTGGATAGTTATGGACGTTACTCTCATAGTAGGATTCTAGGATATTTTCTAGATACTATTGTAGAGGTTTGGTGGACTAGTGCGCTACCATTGGAGGAACGTGAACACACGATCACGAACCACGGGAAGGAACGGATAGAGACGTAAGCCACGGGAAGACACGCACTCAGGTAATCTGGAAGCTTAGTAGACCACAAGTAGGGAGTGGAAGCTCCGTGAGGTGGGGGTTACTTGTAATTGGAAAGAGCGTCCAACTTGTCGGCCATCCGGCCTTGTCTCTCTCTCTCTCACAACTTGGAAATTCTCTCTAACTTGTGCATTCTACTACATCTGGTATCGGCGAGATGCCGAATTGTTCTCTGCAAGTCTTTCGCGTGGTGGAAGGAGGAAAGTCGTAGGAGGGAGATCGTTCGATGGAAGGTCCTAACTCTCATATGTGGGCCGTAGATGTCACCGCCCACTTCTGGGAAGTTTAAAAACCTTTCTTCGGAAGAAAGAGAATTTTTGGAAGCGTTGGAAAGCTCAGGGGAGCTGGTAGAGGACTTGATGGAGGGGGCATCTCGCGATCCGTCGCCCGCTCCGTCCACACCAAAGACAAAGAAGATCAAGTTAACCAATAAAATAAAGGAGCAGTTATTTTTGGAATTTAAGGAAAAGCTTCTTGCCGAAAGGCAAGTTGGAGGGGATGGGGTGGAGGAGACTCCTCGCCCTAGTGGACAAGTAAGAGCAACTCCTCCTTCTTTGTTTTCGGGAAAGAGGGGATCTTTTTGCTATTTTGCAAGGAAGTTGGAAGGCTATGCAAAACTAACCAATGTGCCTGCAGGAAAGTGGGTGGCCTTGGGAGTGCAATTGATGGAAGAAAGACCTACAAAAGTTTGGGACACACATGTAAGGAAACTAGAAAAGGAAGGGATACATGAGCATACATTGGAATGGAAGGATTTTAAAACTTTTATGGTTAAAAGATATGATTCCACAGACACAGTGGCCATTGCCAGGGCAAAATTAGACAAAGTCTTTCAAGGAAATGAGACTGTCGAGAGATATATTGAAAGATTTATGTCTCTCTTAGCAGATGTAGAGGTTGACTATCAAATAGCCATGCAAGACCAGTTACATCTTTTACCAAGGGTCTTAATACTCCTCTCAAACTTGCATGCCTGTGAACCCTGCAACAGGCAGTCCTTTCACTGATCTGGAAGACATTGCACTTATGTTGTTAAATATGAGGCAAGTCTCAAAAGCACATATGTGGATGCACAGGGACCCAAGAGGAAGAGGGTCTACACCCAGACACCTCAAGTGGCAGCAGGAGTGGTGGAACAACAGCCCCTGCACCACCTTCCTTGGGTTGGTGGGAGCACCCCCTTTTGGGTCCGGGAGAAAATTGATTCTAGAACCTCTATTCCAAAGGATAGGGAATGCTATTTTTGTCATAAACTAGGCCCGAGTCATGGCAGTGTGTTGCTAAAAGCAATATCTAGCTGCCAAAGCTCAAGCTAGTGGGCACACCCCATCAAATTTTCAGCCTGGATTCTATCGAGGCAAGGAAACAATCAACCAGTGGCAGCACCACTGCAAGGTGTTCACCTCCCTCACACATTGGGCCTAAGGATTTAACAAGGGAAAACATTGGAAAGGAAAGGGAAGGGCAAGGGCCCTAAACAAGATTAGTCATGAATGAAATTTGTTTTTCATATTAACTTTTCTTGTTCAGAAGTCCTTGGGAAGTTGGAATACACCTCTGATTGTTCCTGGCAAACACAAAGCTGAGACTTGTATTGAATCTTTTCTTGCTGAACGAAAAGAAAATTCACAAGTCAGTGCATGCTTTGTGATAGGCCAGAAGGTGTGGAAAAGTAGGAGTTTCTTTTTGCGTTACGCTCTCCGCAAACCTGAAATTCTTGTAGGGGCGCAAAAGGGGAATGCTTTTTTTTCAAGGGCAGCAATGTACTTTCCTTTTTCCTTTGTTTTAGCTTATGCAGCACCCAAAGCATCTTGTCAGTTGGGTTCAACGTCAAGTGCTGCACCTCTTAACCTCACATTTCCGTCATGGCAAGGGGACAACAATGTAAAGCTTTAATGGACACCGGGGCCACACACTCTTTGTCCGGGAAAAAGTTTTGCGGTTTGAGGTATAACAAAGACTTCACCCGTCAACTTGCTGATGGGACAGTAACACCATGGGAAAGTGGATTGAGTGTCCGGTTTGCTCCATCTATCATACGAGACTCTTTCTTGTGTGTGATCAATAATGGAAGGATGCATTATTTTGGGACAGGATTGGCTAGCACCACGACATGCTAATGTTAATGTGAGAGCTGGCAAGGCTCATATTAGACACAATAACAAATGGGTCTTGTTAACAAACATGGCAAAGGCTTGGGAAGAAGTGGGATGGGAATCAAATTAGAAACACCATGGAAGGGCAAACGGATCATTGGGAAGAAGTGCTTGGTTCAAGTCATGTGCTCCGGGAGTACAAGGACATTTTTCCAAATGGGCTACCAGGACTACCCCACACCGACAAGTCTATCACACTATTAATGTGCAGGAAGGAATAACTCCTCCAAACCGTCCTGCTTACCGCTTGTCCGTGGAAGAAACTGAGGAATGTGAGCGAACTGTGGATGAACTACTTTCTAAGGGACACATACGCCCCTCATGTTCAC
>MVGU01001785.1:0-40363 GCA_002005505.1 Botryococcus braunii
AGAAGAGGGGGAGGAAAGAGATAAGGGTTCAAGGAAGGGTGACACGCGAGACAGTAAACGTGACGCCGATTCCTCTTACATACGCAGCTCCTCCTCACGCAGGCGATTCCGAGTCTCCAATAAACAATATGGCCAACGCCAATACAATATAATATGCAACAGATATATCCAGGCCCCAAAGATAAGTGTGTCTCTCGAAGTGTGAGTCCAACTTGTGGTGAACCCGGCTACATCGCCCTTCTATGTGATGCTCTCGCGAGCACCACGAGAAGGATGACGAGAGGCATCTTTGGACATTCATGAACATCCTATATGTGAAGCTTTCGTAGTACGAGTGCGTGAAGACACATGCGCACACATGCAGGCGTGCACGTAATTCGAAAGACCTGCACATAATTCGAAAGGCGAGCCGCATGAGGTACGCAGACGCGGCACCGCACGCGTCACCTCACTACATACTCCCCCCCCTATGCCTGTGCGTCCCCGCGCAGAAGGCAGAGCGCAACAAACAACAAAAGACCTTCCAACATGCGGAGAGAGAGAGAGAGAGAGAGAGAGAGAGAGAGAGAGAGAGAGAGAGAGAGGAGAGAGAGAGAGAGAGAGAGAGAGGAGAGAGAGAGAGAGAGGGGGGGGGGGGGGAAGGGGGGAGGGAGGGAGGAGGGGGGAGGAAGAGATTTCCACCCACAAAATGAAGTATTGGAACCCGTAGACCATGGGTCTTATGTGATATAGAGATGTTGATGTGCCCCAACCAGGGGCCAAAACGAATGTAGATCCAAACAGTGGCACATAGTTAAGAAAGATCGAGATTCCAGAATGAAAAGGCCACTACTATACGGTAAGGTGCACGCACATGAGAATGTGCACACAGTGAGGTGCGCACACATGGAGAATGCACACATTTGCAAGGGGGACGAGGTAGGGAACGAGGGAGTGAGGGCCGCACGTGCGTGCGTGAGTGCGTTCGGGTGAATTCAGCACAAATGATCCGTGGAATACCCCTGATTGCGGCCATGTCTGCTCGTGATATCATGATGGGCCCTCCAATGACTCGGATTAATCATTTTGTTTCTGTGTACAAGGTTTGGAGTGAGGTTTTCAGAACACTTCCAATGTTAGACTTCTTTGTAAAATTAGGGACTAGAGAAGATATCACAGCTATCGATAGCAGTGGAATCCTCAGGCCCGAAAAAAACTAAAAGTGTAGTACAAGTAGGTAGTAGAAGTACATAAGGGGAAAGAACACCTCTGTAGGAGTTGTGCAATCGCAGACGAGTATAATTGCACCATCGCAGGTGCAAGTCTTATGCAACACCCACCAAAACAGCGGGCAATCACGCGAAGTACGTCCATGGAGGGGAAGTATACTTCCCGTCCAACAACGACCCGCAAAGGCCAAATCGTGGTTGTCATAATTACGAAGGGATATGTGGCTATTGCTTTCTGTGAAAGCAGAAATACATTAGGGGAAACTGCGCCTATATATAGGAGTGGCACTCGCAGGGAGCACGAGTCTCATTGTAAGTCGCAAGCACATGTCTCATGAAGCGCGCGCGCGCACGCGCGCGCGCGCACACACACACATACACACACACACACACACATGCACACACGTACACACGCACACACACACACACACACACACACACACGCACACAGACACACAGACACACACACACACACACACACACACACACACACACACACACAAAGCAGGCTTATGAGTCACCCAAGTAATGTCCCCCAAATCGCCAATCCCTGGTCTACAACGCCAGAATAAGCTATCTGTACGCTCGTGTAGTATCTTGCACACGTGGGCAGACTGCAATAACCAGTATAGTTATAACTAATTAGTCGGAGGCATCCTACATCCATATGGCTAGAAGGGTGAGGAGAAGGCCGGCAGCACCTCCTGCCCACATCGTTTGAACGGAAGTGACCACACTGCGGAACACTGACCATGGCACGTGCGTTAAGAGAGCAGAGATACCTTGCAATACCTGCAACATACCATTTCCAACTCAAGTCACGGCAATAAATGGGTGAACAGCAACAAATGACCGTTCCTTGTCTGCGCTGATGCCATGCTGTCTGGACTAGTCCTCTTAAACAGTTGCTTGTGCGTACATACGTGAACGATAGGTAAAACCAACTTTAAAAAAACATCTTCTCCACAAAAAGGGTGATTAAAAAGAGATGCCAAACAAGCAACTCAACAGACAGACAGACACAAAAGCAGGGAGACCGATAGGCGGACACATGCAAGCACCACGGAAGCTACTAGCAAGTCGAACTCATGAGAGTAATCACGTTGTGTTTTAGGGGAAATAAACAATTTCAAGGAGGTTGGAGTATCACGGGAAGAGTCTCCCAGGACAATTGTTTGCTAGCTTCACAATATTTCCCTAGAATTTCCAAATACCCACGCGCAAGGTTGTTGGAAACTGTTATATTAGATGAGTTATATATGCCTTTCCCTCAGTGGAGTAATAGTGGCTATTCCGTCAGTGACAATAATAAATGACTAATATGGGCGAAACTACGAAGACCTAGCGGTTAGGAACAAGTTGAATGAAGATAAAGATAACGCAAGTTACAGACACGTTTAGTGCAGGAAGGTAGTGGTGCTAGCACGGAGAGGCAAGGCACTTGTTTGGGACTTCACAAGCACTCCGGGTGTTTCCTTAAAGTTGCCCAATCAGTCCTTGATTGTTCATGTTCTGGACTCTACTCTTCGTCACACAGTAGAGCGAACTTTGACTCACACCCTCCGTGCCGCCACTGCACAGGTAACGTGATAGTGAATAGATTGGGAGATTTGAGGCTTTGTTGACCTCAATATTTCGTGTTATGTGTATGTGCTTGGCTATCTTATCATCGGACAATGAGATTGATCCTTTCTGAGTACGTACCAGTTAGGATAGTTTGAATTCCGTTGTTAAGAGAGAGCAAGTGAGCAATTGTAATAGACTTGTTTGGGACTTCACAAGCACTCCGGGTGTTTCCTTAAAGTTGCCCAATCAGTCCTTGATTGTTCATGTTCTGGACTCTACTCTTCGTCACACAGTAGAGCGAACTTTGACTCACACCCTCCGTGCCGCCACTGCACAGGAATACGCCAAGCCCATAATCTAACAGGTTATGGGCCCACCACTCTCCCGTTGAGTGTGTGTGGCTGGCTCAAGAATCGGAGACGAGAAGCTGTATGGCCAAGCGCCGCAGATCGAAGCAGACTGCTCGCAAGACTACCAACGTCGACGTCCCTGCTCGGTTAAGAACTGGTCCACCTTCGTACAACGATAGAATCAGAAACGGAGGACAGCAAGGAGATCGGACTCCTGACGAACGGGCTGCCATTGTAAAAGACTACGTGTTTCATCTGTACGTTGGACGACCTCTCCCCCTGCCAGCGTGGTTTGGTTCAAGATTTCCCACGTATCCAGCATACAAGTTCACTCCTTGGGAACAATCATTCGTTAATTTGGAACCAGGTTTCATCACCAAAGAGAAATTTCGGAGGTATTGTAGTGTAACGAAGTGGCTCAACAGAGAGCAAGAATTTGCTGAGCACACTGCATATTTGGCGGTTGAGTCTGCACTGGCAACTATTCCAGTGAAGGCCTTTCAGGATGTGCTGATTCCTAACATTCGTGACGAGTCTGAGTGGGAAACTGATTCAGACCTTGAAGGCATTGTGGAGTAAGTGGTTTAAGTGTACCTCTGACGCTAGAAACTGACATCCAGTGTGCACACTATGACTTCTAAGAAGAAGAGTCAGTCATCTAGTAGAACCTCTGCGTCTGTGAGTGAGACCACTACCTCAACACCTGTGAGAGAGCCTTGCACTCCCAGCACATCCAGGGGAGAAGGTGATGAGTTGCCAAAGGTGATTCCTACACTTGTGAAGGTACATATCAAGCTAAAAGAAAAGGGACACAACATTATGATTTGGAAGAATGCGTACCTTGCAGCTAATGAGGCCAAGGGATCACTGCCTGCAGTACTTGAGGACATGCCTGGGACCACGCATGATGCTGCAGCACTGCTGTTGCTGTATGAATCTGTACCCGAAGAGTGGCACGGGGAATTATCTGATTTATCCTCTGCATATGTTGCATATGAATATATCTGTAGGAAGTTCATTGGGGGTTATAATCTCCAAGCCAACATGGACTGGCTGTTGGAGATGAGTCAGGGGATGAAGCACGACGAGACCATTTCCCAATATGTGAGTCGCATGCTGAATCTGAAGGCATGTCTTCAGAGGAATAATCATCCTCTTCTGGATAGCTTTGTAGCTACCCAAATTGTGCAGGGTCTACCTGAAGCAGCCAAGGAGACAGGCAGCCTGTCAACAGCAGCAGGGACCCCACTCAACAAGCTGGCAGACCTGCTGAGGACCACAGCCGTTGCTCTGGGGTTTGATGAGACTGCCCCACGTCAGCCACGAGTTTTGGCTGTTCCTCAGGGCAGCAACAGAGTCAGCACCCCTGGAGCATTCAGTGGAGCCAGTCCTTCGCCTTCAACCGGACAGTCTGATTCCAAGGGAGTTTGCAACTACTGCAATAAAAAGGGCCATTATTGGAGAGACTGCAGAAAGAGGCGCAGGGACGAGGAGACACAGAGGAACGTGGTGGCAGCTGTCCAACAGCTGCAAGGCATGTGGCCTCAGGGCCAGCCATCTATGGGTGGACACCATCCCCCAGTAGCCCAACTGGCCCATCATGGTGCAGATGCCTTCCCTGCTTGGTTTCAGCCTCCTGCTCCACCTCCACCTCCTCCTGAAGGTATGCTGTACACAATATCTCACAATGTCCTGGACAGTACGATCAGTAAACCCCTGCAGCACTCCTGGCTGGTTGACAGTGGGGCCTCGGTCCACCTAGTAAATGACGTGGCATTGCTGCATAACCCTATCATCCATGCCAAACCAATTCCCCTGCACTTGGCCACCTCTGATGCCACTGGGTGTATTATTGCATCTGGGTCAGTCTGCATTTTGAGCCCGCAACGCATTCCCCTCTGGATCCATCATGTGCAGTGTGTCCCTTCAGCTACCACCAACATCCTGTCAGTATCTGCTGCCCTTAGGGATGGTGCAGTATTCCAAACAGACAATGTGGGTGCCTTTTCGTATGTCAGTGGACCAAACCACTGGAGAGCTCAGGTCACTGCAGAGATGGGACTGTACTACATTCATAGTGTAGTTGCAGTGAGAGGAACCAGCACATCAAAGCATGCAGCCAGTGCAACCAAACAGCTAAAATCCAGTACCTTATCACACAGCTGTGCCAAACGTTACTTGTGGCATAGCAGAATGGGACACCCTGGAGAAACGTGGATGCAGCGTCTTGCTAAGGAGAACCTGGTGACTGGGATTGACACCTCCCTCTCTCCCTGCACTGATTGCCCGGTACACTGTGAAGCGTGTATTGAAGGAAAGACTGCCAGACCCTCTTTCGGAATCAGTACCAGACCTGCCTTGGAACCTCTGGATCGAGTACACATAGATACTGTGGGTCCTATTACACCTGCAGCCATTACTGGTGAACGTTTGTGGGTTACTGTACTGGATGAAGCCTCTCAGTGGAAAGCAGTTATTCCAGTAAAGTCCAAAGACACCATCAGTGCAGCTGTCAGGGACTTACTTGTTTACTGGCAGACGCAACGAAAAACCACTGTGAAGTGTGTCAGATGTGACAGAGGAACTGAATTTGTTAATGCCCGGTTCAAGGAGTTCTGTGCCTCCCAGGGGACTAAGCTGGAGACCTCTGCCCCATACACCCCACAGCAGAATGGAGCAGCTGAACGAGCCAACCGAACCCTGAAGGAAAGAACCCGGACTATCCTGAGCTTTGCTGCTGCCAGTCCCACCCTCTGGAAAGAAGCCCTGGAGACAGCATGCACCCTGCTTAACATGGGCCCAAGCACAGGCAGGGACCTTACCCCCTTTGAATTGTTCTGGGGATATAAGCCTGATGTCTCACTCCTGCGCACATGGGGTTGCCTTGTATATGTGCATATCCCAGATGTCCAGAGGCCAGTCTTTGCACCAAAAAACTGTGCTAGGAATGCTCACCGGTTATTCAGCCTCCTCCAAAGCCTATCGGATATACATGGGTGGGGGTATATGGCGAGAGAGCAGAGATGTCATCTTTGTGGAGCATCTCAGAGGGGCCTCTCGTGTTGGTCTTAGTGTGACTCCTGCTCAGTCTGAGGAATTTCTGTCCCCTGATCCCTCTGAAACCAGCACTACCAAACAGCATCCAGAGCCAGTTAAGGTATCCTGTGGAGACGACAGTGAGGCAGAGGTCCAGGACTCACCAGTTGAGACAGTGCATCCACACGTTTCCCAGGAAGACACAGACTCAGAATGTCCAGGACCCTCTGGGAAGGCTGAGCCCGAGCCTGACCCCCAGAGATCCACTGCTCCCGCGGAGATCCGAAGGACCATCGAAGCAGCTCTGGACCTGGCCCGCGGCACTCATTCGGACTCCGGACTACAGCAACAAATGATGCGAGCTCAAGAGTCTCTCAGACCGACCAGCCTGGAAAATTCCAATTTGGCTGCTGATGGGCTAACAAGAGCCCAGAGGCATGAGCAACGAACACTTGCAAGAGAACTCCTGCTGTCACAGGAGGTGGGAGAGAGCAGAGACAAAGTGGGGCTAACAGAATGTGACACACAGTCACAGGGACCAGGGGAAGTGCAGATAGATGGGTGCCAGTCTGAGAGCCCTGATTTTCATGTTAGTGATGAGAGGGGGGCAGCCACAATCATGACTGCAAATGGTCCCGGGGAGCTGAGTTGCACGGGTGGGTCCTGTCCAGTGAATGAGCTTCATGTCAGTGGTGAGACTTGTGTGGAAACATCTGGCTCTCCCCATCAGTGGCGTGGACTGGTAGGGGAAGGTGGTGACAGCCACAGTCCTGAGAAGAGTCATTCCACTCTCTCGGAAACAGCCAGAAATGTCTGTGCGAGCAGTACTGGGTCAGCATCCCAGTACTTGTGTGAGAGCCGAGAAGAGGAGGTGAATCAGGTGCACGGACAATGTGTGGTACCACCAAATTACAAGTGCAGCCTGAGAGGTACCTGTGTATGGGAGAAGGATGTCAGGGATGAGAGGTCACAGTCTCTTGTGACACAATGTGGAAGTCAGAGACATACAAGTCAAGAAAGGGAGGGGAAGCAAAGGGGCGACCAGAGCCCATCTCCCTATGCCTGTGAGAGCCCTCTAGAGCCTGAGCTTGAGAGGATGTGTAAGAGTGTGGATGTGGAGGTGAACCGGGAGCTCAGACAATGTGAGAAACCTCCGGACTATGGATGCTTCCCGGGAGGTACCTGTGTTTGGGAAGAAGATGTGAGCGTGCGAGGCAACAAGTTGAGCAGTGCGAGGTGCGAATCCAAGAGAGAGAGAAGCATGAGAGAAAGCTCTGATACCACTGAGAGAAAAGCTAGCTGTAGTGCGGCGAGTGTCAGTGGAAGAGTAGTGGGTTCTGAGGGTGCAACCAACGAGTCTCCCAACGGTAAGGGAGAGGAGGGGAAGCACACTGGTGTTAGATTTGGTAAAATCCATGTTCCCTCTAATTTAAGAGAAGCTCAGATGTCTCCTCAGTGGGAATACTGGAAGGCTGCTATGCAAGAAGAGCAGAATTCATTAGACACCCATGAGGTTATGGAATATGTTCCCAGACCTCATGGGCAAAAGGTAATACCAGTTCACTGGATTTTCTCAGTGAAAATGGATGCACACGGCAATGTGTTGAGATTCAAGGCAAGATTGGTTGCTCAGGGTTGTCGACAAATTCCTGGAGTAGATGTCATGGAGGTCTTTGCTCCAACCAGCAGCTATGGAGCTAGGAGAACCTTGTTAGCTGTGGCTGCTAGGGAAGGTTATGAGATTCACCAGGTAGATGTTAAGACAGCCTTTCTCAATGGTGAGCTGGAGGAAGAAGTGTATGTAACGCAACCTCCTGGATTTGAGAATGGTGATCGCAATACCGTGTGTCGACTCAAAAAGGCACTGTATGGCTAAAGCAGGCCCCACGTGCCTGGCACAAAACCCTTAATGACAAACTTGAAGTCATGGGGTATGAGGTGTGCAAGAGTGATGCTGGAGTTTATGTGAGATGCTCTGAAGATGGGGGTAAATCCTACGTGCTGATTTATGTAGATGATCTCTTGATTGTATCCAAGGGCATGTCAGAGGTGGAGAGAGTGAAAGAGCTTCTCAAGAAAGAATTCACCATCCACGATCTAGGGGAAGTGAAAGATTTCTTAGGTTGTCAAGTCATGAGAAATAGAGAGAAGGGGTTAATCTCCCTGAGTTGCATTCCTAAGATAGATGCACTTGTGGAGAAGTTTGGTCTTGATCTTGAGTCAGTTGGGCCCGATACCCCAATGACAAAAGATTTTGTAATGTCTCAGATGCCTGCACCAAAGGATGGGAATGATAGTATTGGTGCTGGGAGTGTTCTGCCTCCTGGTCATCGATACTGTGAGTTAGTAGGGTCACTACTCTACATAGCTAACACCACTCGTCCTGATATATCCCAGGCTGTAGGAGTTCTGTCAAGGTACAGGATGTCACCCACAACAGCACACTGGAATGAAGCAATCCGTGTGTTGAAATATCTTAAGGGAACCCGAGACCTGGTTCTGATCCTTGGTGGAAAAGAAACAGAGTTGGAGGGATATGTTGATGCTGATTACGGTGGGGATCAAGACCACCGTTTCTCCACCACCGGCTTCGTTCTCACTGTGTTTGGAGGAGCAGTTGTGTGGGGAAGTAAAAAGCAATCTGCTGTGGCTACTTCCACAGTAGAAGCAGAATTCATGGCAGCAAGTGCTGTTGTGAAGGAAGCTAATTGGCTGAGGGGATTCCTAGAGGAAATTGGTGTGTTTCCCTGGATAGTGAAGATACATTGTGATAACCAAGGGTGCATCAATCACCTCAGGAATCCAGTGTATTCTAAACATACCAAGCACATTGCAATCAGCTGTCACTTTGCACGTGAAGCTATTGCAAAGGGGCAGGTTGACTTCAAATACATTCAGTCTGCCAGAAATGTAGCTGACATCTTCACTAAACCTCTAGTAAGACTAGTGTTTCAGGGTCATAGAAACTCACTGGGTCTTGCCAAGTTCTGGTGAGGAAAAGGCAAGGGGAAGTGTTATATTAGATGAGTTATATATGCCTTTCCCTCAGTGGAGTAATAGTGGCTATTCCGTCAGTGACAATAATAAATGACTAATATGGGCGAAACTACAAAGTTGAATGAAGATAAAGATAACGCAAGTTACAGACACGTTTAGTGCAGGAAGGTAGTGGTGCTAGCACGGAGAGGCAAGGCACTTGTTTGGGACTTCACAAGCACTCCGGGTGTTTCCTTAAAGTTGCCCAATCAGTCCTTGATTGTTCATGTTCTGGACTCTACTCTTCGTCACACAGTAGAGCGAACTTTGACTCACACCCTCCGTGCCGCCACTGCACAGGTAACGTGATAGTGAATAGATTGGGAGATTTGAGGCTTTGTTGACCTCAATATTTCGTGTTATGTGTATGTGCTTGGCTATCTTATCATCGGACAATGAGATTGATCCTTTCTGAGTACGTACCAGTTAGGATAGTTTGAATTCCGTTGTTAAGAGAGAGCAAGTGAGCAATTGTAATAGACTTGTTTGGGACTTCACAAGCACTCCGGGTGTTTCCTTAAAGTTGCCCAATCAGTCCTTGATTGTTCATGTTCTGGACTCTACTCTTCGTCACACAGTAGAGCGAACTTTGACTCACACCCTCCGTGCCGCCACTGCACAGGAATACGCCAAGCCCATAATCTAACAGAAACGCAGCAGAGTTCCATTGGACTGTGTGCATGCGCATCCGCTTGACGAGAAGCTAGTATTTGGAACAGGAGAATGTCCAGCTTCTGTGCGAGGATACTTCACCAATCCCATAAAGTAGGATAGACTCAGGCTCGAAGGAAGCAGGAGACATGAGACGAAATCAAACTTCTTTTAATTACCAGAAGGTGCAGCCCCTGCCCCTCTCCCTCCCTTCTTCCATCCCTGCCGCACCCCCCAGCGGCGCGTGCGTGCGGGCGGGCGGGCGGGCGGGCGGGCACGCGCGTGTGTGTGTGTGTGTGTGTGTGTGTGTGTGTGTGTGTGTGTGTGTGTGTGTGTGTGTGTGTGTGGCGCTTTCAAGTGGAAAGCACTTTTTCGATTTTTGGAAGAAGGGAGTACAGGATGAAGGGAGCATCCTTAAAACCTTGAAACTGTGTATGTTGGTATTGATATCTTCCGACCTGAGGAACATGTGCGTAAGACTCTGTTTTGGAAAGTAGTTTAGAGAAGGGAGGGAAACGTTTCTCAAAAGGGCCAGGATTGGGTTCCCTCCGTTGGCTTTGTTATCACATATTCTGTAGCGAACTCAACTTGCAAATTACATGCTTTTTGCCATCCTTGCTGGAGTAGGACTTTGGTGAAGCAAAACGGTTGGGGAACAAACGGGTAAAGGGGGACGGTGGTATGGAGAATTGAATCACGGAAAGACAAAGAACAGGAGAAATATAGAGCTTTGGGACGAGAGGAAATTACGTGAGGGGATAAGAAGCAGCTTGAGTATCCTGATGGAGAAGTGTTATGCTTTCTGATGGAGTGCAACATATTGGGCAACAAGAATGCCTGGGTCATTTTTGACTAGTTTCAAGACCACAAAGCCCAGACAGGGCTGAAATGTCCAAGTACCTTGGGCCCCAGTAAACTGAGATAACGCTATGCCCATGTTTGCGAAGTAATAAGACCGTATATATTTAACCTGCAGGGGCCTGGCACGGTGTGCAGATCAGCAGTGCTGACAGACTCGAGAATAACGACAAAACCATCCGAGACCAACAAGGAGCCCAGGCATGCCGAGATGAGTCAACTGGAATCACAGCGACTCGATCACACACTGAATCCCAAATATTCTCATGGCTGACAGAGCCATCTCCGTAGTGGGCAAGTAAGGAACCACAAAATGAAATGGTGTTATTTTCCATAGAGCACTGGAGCGGAAATATTGCAATAATTAGGACGCCCAATCGAAAGCAGGAATGGGGAGGAACAAGCGGGGCTCAAGGAGAGATGAAGGAACAGTAGCAACAGAAGGGTGCAAGAGGAATTAAACAAAAGGGGGAAAAGGGATTGTACTAGGATGAGGAGGATTGAAATAACAGACGGAGGGAGAGGGGCAAGATAGGGGGATGGAATTGACAAGGTGTGAGGTATCCTCCTTTTTTTCCTTCATTTAAAAAGTGCAGCTTTACGATTTTGGAGCAAACAAACGAGGGACACAGGCAGCAAGCATTGAGGATTCCCCACGGAGGAATTTGAGCAAGGGTTTAGAGACTTGTGCAACAGCCAGCAAGTGGCTGGCTTGGGCCAACTGATTGAAGAGCTTTGCCAAGCCAGATTTGCTGCCCAGTCCCTCCATCAGGTTCCGCATGTCCTCCCCTGCAGTCCCCAGACTTCCCAGGTGGGTGCCCGCACGACCCAGCCCGTTGACCTCCACAACTCTCTGGACAAACGCCTCCCAGGGACTCCCAGATCCCTCCAACTATCCCTTCTCCTCCCAGAAGAGCACTCCAGAGGACAACTCATGAGATTTCAATGGTACCCGACATCCTGTCAGAGGCACTCCCAGCGGGTACCTCTGACAATGTCCAAGCTCCCCATGTAGCTTCCCGCTATTTAAACCTCACTGCACGTGGCAACAATACGACTAACAGCTTTTTACTTACCCAGGTGGCTACCCACAGATATGCTGTAACGACCGGGATTCGTACCCGGGACTGCGAGGTCCCTCGGAGGAATCCTACCAACTAGGCCGGGTGTGCCACGTGCCTAAAAGGTACGATCGGTGTTTATCGGCATTGCTCAGCGGTTAAGTAGGGCTCCGACTATCGGACATCGCCCGATAGTCGTTACATTTCTCCCCCTCTTAGACCACAATCGTCCTCGATTGTGCCTGGGAACGGAGAATTGGTGGATGGTCCACGTGCCCATACACGTGGGTGGTGGTTGGTGAGTGAGCCCATGGATAAGGACTGTCCGTTACGGAGGGTCCGTTGGAAGATTGCGTCCGGATGTTACGGCCTGGAATCCCATCCCCCTTGTGGGCAGGCGCGTCGCACCGCGTGATCGCAACGCGAGAGGAAAATGGGTTTCCTGCTCGCCGATACCAAATGTAACGACCGGGATTCGTACCCGGGACTGCGAGGTCCCTCGGAGGAATCCTACCAACTAGGCCGGGTGTGCCACGTGCCTAAAAGGTACGATCGGTGTTTATCGGCATTGCTCAGCGGTTAAGTAGGGCTCCGACTATCGGACATCGCCCGATAGTCGTTACATATGCCCTCTTCCATGCTACACAAGGCCTCAGGCGTTGCATCGCTCCCGCTCCTCTGCTGGTTACCAGCTCCCGGGCGTGCTCGGGGTGCTCGGGGTGCAGGCACCATAGATAGCAAACCCTCTCCCTTTTTGGGCTTCCCCACTGGTAAGTCAATAGATTGCAGGCACACCACACCTCCCTCCCTCCCTCTCTCCTCTCTCCGCCCCCTTTTTCTTCCCACCCTCCCTCTCTCAGTCTCTTTCTCTCTCTCCCCACCTCTCTCCCCCCCTCCCTCCCCCCCCCCTCTCCCCTCTCCCTCCCTACCCCATCTCTTTGGCAAGTGCTTTTGGTGTGATGTAGAGCAACTCTCATGGTCTTGCGAAGAGAGCGTCAACTTTGCGATAGTGATACACACAATACCTGGCCCAAAGGCTGATGGTGTGATGCAGACCAAGCATGCATTGCTAAGCTGAGACAAAGTACACCTAAGAAAGCTCACAGGAGGCGATAAATACCGCAGCCCAATATTGAGCGACCCAGAGTGGGGAAGTACTTGGAGCAAAACGTGAGAGATCTTCAACCAGAACCAAATATTTCCCGCAGAAGCTGGTGAGAGGCTGAACAAGCCCAGCCCGGGACCCCTTCGGATTGAAGGTGCAGCGTACCAGATGTATTGATAATGTGATTGAAGGAGGAGCAAGAGCGGGACATGAAGCCGGCAACCGAGAGCTCCTCCAGCAGGTCAAAGAGGCTTGACAGGGCAAAGGCGCGGTTTCTTACGGCAATGTTGGCTGCCATCAGAACCATCTCGCCGGCTGCCTGGACCAGTTTTGCAAGTGTGCAGATTTGCAGAGATGACACAACCTCCCGAAACACCTGCCCTCCCCCCCCCCCCCAACCCCTTCCCTCACCCTCCATTTCCAATGCTAATCCGGATCCGACCCATATCACACATGTGCCACGTGGGTTGATACTTGCAATCGGACGCTTACGGTCGCCATTTTGAACTTCGCCCCATGAGGAGTGCACACACACACACACACACACACACACACACACACACACACACACACACACACACCCACACACACACACACATACACACACAAAATCACACACACACACACCACACACACCACACACACACACACACTACTCCGCCCCCCCACACACACACGCGCGCGCACACACACACACACACACACACACACACACACACACACACACACACACACACACACACACACACACACACACACACACACAGACCACACATACATGCACACAGACCGCACGCATGCATACATGCAACCCCCACACCCCCCCCAGACACACACACACCCACCAACACAACACACACACCACACACACACACACACACACACACACACACACACACACACACACACACACACACACACACACCACACACCCCAGAGAGAGAGAGAAGGGGGGGAGAGAGAGAGCAGAGAGAGCGAGAGAGAGAGACATGGAGAGAGAGAGAGAGAGAGAGAGAGAGAGAGAGAGAGAGAGAGAGAGAGAGAGAGAGAGGGAGAGAGAGAGAGGGAGAGAGGGGGAGAGAGAGAGAGAGAGAGAGAGAGAGAGAGAGAGAGAGAGAGAGAGAGAGAGAGAGAGAGAGAGAGAGAGAGAGAGAGAGAGAGAGAGAGAGAGAGAGGTGAAAGTACCCCATATCACGCACACCCGTCGAAAGCACAAGCACAGTGAGTATACATGGGGAAGGGGAGGGGATATATGCCACCACACCGTGGTTTAACCCAGGGCTTGCAGACGACATTAGGAGACATCCTGCCAGAGCCAAGACGGACCGTTTGACAAGAACGTATACCTGAAGGACATATACCACAGTAGGACGTTGTTTATGGAACAACTCCCGAAGTCCAGAGAATGGCGTTGTTTCTGGTACAACCCCACCAAAAACCACCGACCAATCTGGAGTACCGTCTAACTAAAGAAAGAACACATGCCACTCTGCAGACAATGTAACAGTGTAAAGCCCATGAAAAGAGAGAGAGAGAGAGAGAGAGAGAGAGAGAGAGAGAGAGAGAGAGAGAGAGGAGAGAGAGAGAGAGAGGAGAGAGAGAGAGAGGAGGAGAGAGAGGGAGAGAGGGGAGAGAGAGGGAGAGGGAGAGGGGGGGAGAGAGAGAGAGAGAGAGAGGAGAGAGAGAGAGAGAGAGAGAGAGAGAGAGAGAGGAGAGAGAGAGAGAGAGAGAGGAGAGAGAGAGAGAGAGAGAGAGAGAGCAACACTCTCCTCGCATGTGCCTACAAAGCTGTGTTAAACATTGCAGAGAAAAAGAGCAGAAAAAAGATGTTACACAAACCTTTCCTCCCTTCTTGCTCGCTCGCTCGCCCCCTCCCTCTCTCTCTCTCTCTCTCTCTCTCTCTCTCTCTCTCTCTCTCTCTCTCTCTCTCTCTCTCTCTCTCTCTCTCTCTCTCTCTCTCTCTCTCTCTCTCTCCCCCCCCCCTCTCGTTCTCCACCTGCCTCTTCCCCCTCTTTCTTACTCTTTCCCTCTTCCTCTCCCTCTCCCTCCTCCCCTCCTCCCTCCTTCCTTCCCTCCCTCCCCTCCCCTCCTTCTTTCCCCCAACCCCCCAAGTTTCACGACTCTCTGCAACCCCATCAGGAAGAGAGGGAAACCCTTCGCAACTCCCCTTGCCCCAGCTTCCTCTCCCAGGCTCCCTTCCTATCTCCCTCTTCCCTGCCTCCTTTCTCTTCCATCTCTCTTCCCTCTGCGTGCGCATGTATGCACACAGGAGCAAGGGCACAGGCAAGTATTTACATGTGACCCAGCACCAAAAGTTACAGGCACTCAGCTACAGAGATGTGAACCCTTCAACATACAGGCCCTTGGGAATAAAGGTTTGAGCCCTTTAAGATACAGGCACTCAGTTACAGAGATGCGAACCTTTACATACATACACCCAAGCATAAATACGCATCCCCTTCAACATACAACATAAACCATTCCTGTGTGTGCCGCTTAATGTTCCTGATCACACTTTCTTCTAACACGCAGTAAGATGCAACAAGGTGAACCCTTAGCACCTGAAAGTGAATGAAATGGGCGGAAGGCTACACCTGTTCCTCTTCTCGGGTGAATTCATACTCGGTAGTCCCTTTGTCCACAAATTCCTGATACTCTTCCACAACCTTATCTGACCATTCCCCTGACACTGCCACGCTCGCGCCATCCTGGACCTGTTTTGGGCTGTATTTCAAAAACCTTCTCCTGAAGCTCCCCACAGCCTCCTGGAACCCCCAGACACACTGGCCGCTGACTACCTTCGCACAAACGTGCTCCTGCATCCACTCCTGAGTTGTCCCCAAGACCACCTGCAACCACGCGTTTCTTCTAAACTACCTCCACATGCGCCGTTTTTAAACATAATCTTTTAAGACTGAAGACCTATTTAGGAAGCTTGATATCCTTGGAAATATCCGAAAGATCACCGCCCTCTTTTGGCTGCCTTGCCGACATCCCTTCACATGTCCCGTGAGATTGCGCCCAGAGAAAACAAGATACATAGAGCGAGAAAACTTGGTACATAGTGCGTGTGCGTGTGTGTGAGTGTGTGTGTGTGTGTGTGTGTGGTGTGTGTGTGTGTGTGTGTGTGTGTGTGTGTGTGTGTGTGGGGGCGCGCGCGAGAGAGAGAGAGAGAGAGAGAGAGAGAGAGAGAGGAGAGAGAGAGAGAGAGAGAGAGGAGAGAGAGAGAGAGAGAGAGAGAGAGAGAGAGAGAGAGAGAGAGAGAGAGGGGGGGGAGAGAGGAGAGAGAGGAGAGAGAGAGAGAGAGAGAGAGAGAGAGAGAGAGAGAGAGAGAGAGAGAGAGAGAGAGAGAGAGAGAGAGGAGAGGGAGGGAGGGAGGGAGGGAGGAGAGAGCAGAGGGGGCGGGAGACTAGGGGAAAATTGTGGGGTGCAGAGCAGTGCGGGTATTGTGAAGGGGAAGGTGCAGATGCTGGATGATGACCTCCACTTTCTCGTTGAGGCGTGTGAGGTCCTCCCACAGCTGGGGATTGCAATGGATTGCAAAACGGCAGAATGTTATCACCACAGACAGCACCTGCACAATTCAGCACCAATTCAGCAACCAATTCAGTACAAGACCTGCCCATAAGATGGCACCCATGTGCCTTTAGCCTGCAATCATAGGCACCTGTAACACAGTACACGCTGATAGTCCTATGGGATGCAGGATGCATGTGCGAGGGGCGGGGACGATCCGCGTTCTTGGGTGCTATTACTTACACTACCGCACAGCAAGCATGTGGGGCCTTGACTATGTGAGGTGCGCTCTGACACACAAGTTCTTGCAACAAGAGTTGGCTTGATGCCTCGCTCACTGTTACCCCACTTGTTCGTGTCGCTCGGGCTGTTCCAGCACTGGCTCCCACATCTGATTTTGCAAAGCTGAAGGACATGCAAAAGTGAACTCCAAGAGCTCTATTTGAGCAGACTAGGAGCCATTAATGCTAATATGCACAAGGGGTCATGCGCAGCACGCCAATGTTTTCGAGCAAAGACAGGCTGTACTGCAGCGTGCAGAGGTCAGAAAACGGGCATCATACTGCAGTGGTATACATGGCAATACATGTTTCCTAAACTTGACCTGCCTTTCAGATCATGCACGTTGAGGGTTCAAGCTGGGAAACAAATCGCCTCACACCCCAAGATTGGCGCCACACACAGGAAGATCCCCTCATCTCGTCGGCCATACATGATACCACAAGACGGTAATTCAACCAACTTGCCTACTGTGCTGTGGATCCCCGCTCGAGCTGATTATGCCGTCTGATACCTCGGGGGACTATTTTCTCTATTACCTGGTAAAGGTTTCGATCCTTGCTTCTGGTCAGATGTGGGTAAGAGGCCGCCATGGTTTTTTTTTTTTTTTTTTTTTTTTTTTTTTTTTTTTTTTTTTTTTTTTTTTTTTTTTTTTTTTTTTTTTTTTTGTTTTTTTTTTTTTTTGACTTACTTGTTAACTTTTTTATTCTTTTTTTTTTTTTTCATTGTTGTTTGTGGGTAAAAGCTTAGTGTCCCTGTGTCCTCAGATGGGTGACTTCAGGAGTATAGGCATGTACTTGAACGTAGCCGTCTAGGCCTTATCTAGTGATTGCTTGATCGGTGCTTGTGTACAAGATAATGATGTAACGGAACTGGTGTGAAAGATGCTGGCATCACCAGATGCTAGTCTTGTCCGACAGTTGTGTGTGGCACTCAGCAGACAGTCGTACGGACTGTAGCTGGAGTAACTTCGTCTATTGAGACCTGTCTGCTTTGTACAGGAAAGCCGATTGCCCATACCTTTCACAGTCGCCACGGTTTTAGGTATGCTGCACCAGTCCACGACGGTGGCAGAGATAGAATTGATTGTAAAGGTTGGTGTCCCTGTGTGGGGTACAATAGCAAGTTTATGAAGTGGACCAGTTCCCTGCTTGCACCCCAGTCTCGCGATCCAAATTTGGTTAGTCTTTTGTGAGTACCCTGGCCTTCTATTTCTGGCAGCTCGCAGTTGTCGTGAAGTTGTCAATTCTGTAGGTGTGCCCTCCCACTTGACCTCGCTTGTGGCTGCTGGTAGGGGCTGGGCTTGATAAGTGGGCGCAATGCCTCGGCTGAGTGCCCAGCATCAGGCTGGAATGCAGGAGGACTTGCCCACCAATCTCTCTCTGTCTCTCTCTCTCTCTCTCTCTCTCTCTCTCTCTCTCTCTCTCTCTCTCTCTCTCTCTCTCTCTCTCTCTCTCTCTCTCTCTCTCTCTCTCTCTCTCTCTCTCTCCTCTCTCTCTCCTCTCCTCTCTCTCTCTCCCTCTCTCTCTCTCCCCCCCCTCTCTCTCTCTCTCTCTCTCTCTCTCTCTCTCTCTCTCTCTCTCTCTCTCTCTCTCTCTCTCTCTCTCTCTCTCTCTCTCTCTCTCTCTCCCCCCCTCTCCCCCCCTCTCTCGCTCACACACACACACACACACACACACACACACACACACACACACACACACACCACACACACACACACACACACACACCACACACACACACACACACACACACACACACTCCCCCCTCCCCCCTCTCTCTCCCCCCCCTCTCCCTCTCTCTCTCTCCCCCCCCCCCCTCTCTCTCTCTCTCTCTCTCTCTCTCTCTCTCTCTCTCTCTCCTCTCTCTCTCTCTCTCTCTCTCTCCCCCCCCCTCCCCCCCTCCCTCACTCCCCCTCTCCCCTCTCTCCTTCCCTCTCTCCCTCCCTTGTCCGCGCCCCCCACCCCTCATATATACACAGTCTCACACACATTTGAACCCGCGTGGACCGGTGGGGATAGAACATGGTCCTTGCAGTTTGGACTGGACAAAAGGTTCTTTCTATTTTACTGGAAAGAGTTCTTTTTAGGTGGCGGGATTGATCCAGGTGCGATCGGGGTTATAACAGGGAGGGATGTGACCAACTTGCTGAACGGGCTTGGACAACTGTGCTTTGCCTTCCAAGAATTAGCCATTATCAATGTGGCCCTTGGCATCCTGCAAGTTGCTGCTGCAGCGGCGGCTTGGCCAGTCACCACCGTGTATATCACGGTACGTGCTCCCTATTACCTTCAATACTACCTACTCTCCTGCACCATTTGTCCTCTTCTTGTGGGGTTGGCTGCCAGCGGCTTGCCTACTGCCTTGTGGTTTCATTATGGGACTTTTAGATGTCACTGAGGGGCCCCCTGATGTCTGTGGCAACACGGATGCTGCCCACGCCGTGTGATGTGGAGGTCTGCCTCCCTTGTGGGGTACCCCCAGATGGATCGTGTGGGTAGCTGAATTGTGCTGCCTGATTTTCTGGCTTTATTGGGTTATCTGCTGAAACCCCCTTGTGCTTGTAACATTTCCGAGCATATGTGGATTCTGCGTGCTTCTTTGAGGGTTAGTAACCAGGTATAACCTCTATACTCATCAATATTTGTAAGGGTGGACTGTAGAACTGTGAAGGACTCCTTTCTTTGGTTTCGGTCCGAAGTGGGCCACAGGCCCCTTCCTGTCTGTGTGCCCAAGCTTGGGATGTGAGGCGCTTCGTCTCCCATCACCGTGTATGCTGGGTAAGGCAATAAAGACTGCCATGCTTCGTACCGCCATGCTTCGTACTGCCATGCTTTGTACCGCTAGCGTATGATGCCTGTCTGCCTACCACTGCACAACACTGCAGTACAGCAGGTCTTTCCTCCAAAACATCGACGTGCTATGCAAGACCCCATGTGCAACCTAGCGTCAATGGCTCCTAGGTCTGCTCATTGGAGCTTCTAGAAATTACTTTTGCATGTCCTTCAGCTTGGCACGAACGGATGTGGGAGCCTGTGCTGGAACAGCCCTGGCAGCACCAACAAGTGGGGGAACAGTGAGCGAGTCCTAAGGCCAATTCTTGGTGCAAGAACTTGTGTGTCAGAGCACGCCTGACATAATCGAGGCCCCACATGCTTTCTCTGCGGTAACGTAAGTAATAGCACCCAAGAACTCGGATCCTTCCCACCCCTTCCACATGGTTCGAGCATACAATAGGGCTGGCGCCAAACTTGTGGTACAGGTGCCTGTGGTTGCTGGCTACAGTCAAACGGGTGCCAGCTTTGTAGACATCTCTTGTTTTGAGTTGATTGCATCACAAATGTGCTGTGCAGGTGCTGTCTGTGGTGATAACATTTTGCCGCTTTGCAATCCATTGCAATCCTCAGCTGTGGGAGGACCTCACACGCCTCAACGAGAAAATGGAGGTCATCACCCAGCGTCTGCATCTTCCCCTCCACGATTCCCTTGCTGCTCTGTTCCTCCTATGTTTCCCCGATTCTCCCCCCCCCTCGCCCCCTCTCTCTTTGTCGCACACACACACACACACACACACACACACACACACACACACACACACACACACACACACACACACACACACACACACACACACGCGCGCGCGCGCGCGCGCGCACATTCATTCTCGCTCTCTGTATCTATTTTTCTCTTTCTCCCTCTTGATGTCCCCCCCCCTCTCTCTCTCTGTGTGTGTGTGTGTGTGTGTGTGTGTGTGTGGTGTGTGGTGTTGTGTGTGGTGTGTGGCGTGTGCGCGCGCGCGCACACACACGCATGAATGTGTACATGCGCCGCATGCATGCATGCATTTTGCTAGCAGCAGCCCTGCGCCATCTGTGTGTGAGCGCCAGTCTATTTTCTGCCGGATGGTCGTGGCTCTCACCTAAAGCTCCTCGCTCTGCTGACAAGAATATCCTCCGCCACCCTTCCAATTCCCCTGCATTCATTCTGTGCTCTCCTTGCTTCTGCCTCACAAAGTGCAGAGCCTTTCTTTCCCGAGCTCTCCCCTACTTGCCCACGTGGGTGCACCTCTTCTTCACAGTCTCTCTTCATGCAATTATCCTCTTCCCCCACCCCTGTGCCTCTTTCACGCATCTCTGCAGCTACGCTCGTCAATCAATGATCCCCTCCTCCTTCCTTTACCCCTCCTCCACCCATTCCCTCTACTACTCTCTTCAATTAATCTTCCTCTCCCCCTGCTCTACCCGTCCTTCACCCATCTCCACTACTGTGTCGAAAACTTTCACTGCTCTCCGCCACCGACACAGTGTAGCGGTGCTGTTGACTCAAGGGGCTCGATGTCGTCAGAGGTCGTTGGCCCCTCCTTTCTCACGCCAAGAGTCGTGCAAGCAACAGTTTTCAGTGGTGTTTGACGGCTCCAGAGGAGTCAGCGGAACCAGCTGGCGTAGTCTCAAAGGGAAATGTGAAGGGATGTCGGCAGGGCAATCGAGATAAATTTGTGATCTCAGGGAGGGTTTTAATGAGCATATTCAAGCTTCCTGAAGTGCTCCCCAGTCTCAAAGGATCTTGTTAGAAAAGGAGCATGCGGAGGGAGTTTGGGACAACCAAGTGGTTGCAGGTGGCCTTGGGGACAACTCAGGAGCAGATGCAGGTGCACATGTGTGCAACGGTAGTCAGCAGCCAGTGGTGTCTGGCGGCTTCAGGAGGCTGTGGGAAGTTTCAGGAGAAAGTTTCTCAAACACAGCCCCAAAATGGACCAGGATCGCGCGAGCATGGCAGTGGTAGGGGAGTGGTCAGGTAAGGTTGTGGAAGAGCATCAGGAATTTGTGGACGAAGGGACTACCGAGTATGAATTCACCCGAAGAGGAACAGGTGTAGGCTTCCCCCCATTATTCAATCTCTGTGCTAAGGGTTCACCTTTTGGATCTTACTGCATGTGTAGAAGAAGTGTAAGCGTGTGCATTTACCGGCACACACACGGATGCCTGTATGTCAAGATCGCAACCATATAACAGGAGACCTGTAATGTTAAATGGTTCACAACTTTATGCCCAAGTGTCTGTCCATAAAAGACTTCATATCTCTGTACCTGAGTGCCTGTATGTTTTGGTGATGGCTCGGAGGTTTGTATTTGCCTGTGCCCTTGCTCCTGTGTGCATACACGCGCCCGTGGAGGCAGGAGAGATGGACGAGAAAGAAGGCGGGGAAGAGGGAGAGAGAATGAGGGAGACAGGGAGGGGAGCTGGGGCGGGGGAAGCTACGAAGGGTTATCCCCCTCTTCCTGAAGGGGAGGCAGAGAGCTATGTGAGAGGGGGAGAGGGGGGGGAGGAAAAGTGAGAGGGGACGGGGGGGGAGAGGGGAGAGAGAGAGGGGGGGGAGGGGAGAGGGGGGAGAGAAGAGAGGAGAGAGAGAGAGAGAGGAGAGAGAGAGAGAGAGAGGAGAAGAGAGAGAGAGAGAGAGAGAGAGAGAGAGGAAGAGAGGAGAGAGAGAGAGAGAGAGAGAAGAGAGGGAGAAGAGAGGGGAGTGAGTGAGTGAGAGAGATGGGGGGGGGAGGGGGGAGGAGGGGGGGGGGAGAGAGAGAGAGAAGAGAGAGAGAGAAGAGAGAGAGAGAAGAGAGAGAGAGGAGAAGAGAGAGAGAGAGAGAGAGAGAGAAGAGAGAGAGGGGAGAGAGAGGAAGAGAGAGAGAGAGAAGAGAGAGAGAGGGGAGAGAGAGTTTGAGAGAAGAGGGAGGGGGGCGGTTTGTGTGGTGTTTGTCTTTCTGCTCTTTTTCCCTCTGCCATCTTTAACACAGCCTCCTACAGAACGTGCGAGGAGCGCCTCTCTCTCTCTCTCTCCTCTCTCTCTCTCTCTCTCTCTCTCTCTCTCTCTCTCTCTCTCTCTCTCTCTCTCTCTCTCTCTCTCTCTCTCTCTCTCTCTCTCTCTCTCTCTCTCTCTCTCTCCCTCTCTCTCCCCCCCCTCTCCCCCTCTCCCCCCCTCTCCCTGCCTCCCTCCGCCGTCTCCCCTCTCCCTGTCATGGGATGTGTGTGTGCGCACATGTGTGTGTGTGTGTGTGGGGGGGGGTTGGTCGGTGCGCGAGGATGTGTGGTCTGGGTGTGTGTGTGTGTGTGTGTGTGTGTGTGTGTGTGTGTGTGTGTGTGTGTGTGTGTGTGTGGTGTGTGGTCTGGGTGTGTGTGTGTGTGCGCGCGCGTGCGCGTGCTTGCGTGCGTGCACTTGCACATGAGGCAAGGTGCGAAAGGGCGACCTTTAGCGTCCCATTGCAGATGTCAACCACGTTACACATGTCCTGCGGCAGGGGACGGATCAGGGGGCTCTAGCCTGGAGATGGAAGGTGAGGAAGGAGCGGTGAGGGGCAGGTGTTACGGGAGGTTGTGTCATCTTTGCAAATCGGCACACTGGCCAAACTGGTCCAAGCAGCCGGGGAGATGGTCCTGATGGCGGCCAACAGTGCCGTGAGGAACCGCGCCTTTGCCCTGTCAAGCCTCTTCTACCTGCTAGAGGAGCTCTCAGTGGCCGGTTTCATGTCCCGCTCTTGCTCCTCTTTCGATTGCATCATCAACACATCTGGTAGGTTGCGATTTCACTCCGAGGGGGCCCCAGGCTGGGATTGGTCAGCCTCTCATCCATTTTTGGGGGGAGTTAGGGTCATCAACGTTTGCGCCAGGTATGTGTGTACCTCTATCGCAAGGCTTGGATCTCTGTTGCCCAAACGCAAGAACATGAGATTCACTCTCCATTCACCAAAAGCACCTGCGAAGCGATGGGGTAGAGAGGGAAAAGGGGGGAGGGTGGGAAGGGGAAGGGAGGGAAGAAGGGAGAGGGAAGGGGGAAAAGAGAGAGGGGGGGGTGTGAGAGAGAGAAGGGGGAGGGTGGGGGGTTGAGGGGGGAGGGAGGGAGGGAGAGGGAGAGCGGTGAGAGAGGGAGGGAAAGGGGGACTGAGGGAGGAGAGAGGGAGGGAGGGATGTGTGGTGTGCCTGCAATCTAGCAGGTTGCCAGTGGGTAAGCCCAATGGGGAGGGGGTTTGCTATCTATGTGGCCTGCGCAACCTGGTGGAGCACGGCCGGGAGGTGGTAACCAGACTGAGGAGCGGGAGCAATGCAACTCCTGAGGCCTTATGAAGCCTGGGGGAGGGCATGGCTGTGGGTACCCAGCTCGGTAAGCATAATGCTTTTAGTCATGCTCTTTCCAATCTCAGTGAGGTTTAAACAGCGGGAAGCTACATGGGGAGCATAGAGATTCTTGGAGGTCCCGGCTAGGGGTACGTGGAGGATGCCGGGGCACATTAAAAACCTCACGAGGTGTCCTCTGGACTGGCCTTCTAGAGGGTAAGTGATAGCTGGAGGGACCTGGAGCCCAAGAGAGTTGTGGTGTCCAACCAGGTAGGTCGTGAGGGCACTTACCTGTAAAGCGTGGGGACTGCAGGGCGGGACATGTAGAACCTGATGGAGGGACTGGGCAGCAAATCTGGCTTGGCAAAGCTTTTCAATCAGTTGGCCCAAGCCAGTCGCTTGCTAGCTGTTGCACAGGTCTCCGAGCCCGTCCAGCTCGAATCCTTGGGGAAACCCTCAATGTTGCCGCCTGTGTCGCTCGTTTGTTTGCTCCACCCTTAAAACTGGCTACACTTTCAACGTGAAGGGGAGAAAGGAGGATACCAGAGGGTTGTCAACTCTATCCCCCTTTCTAGCTCCTATCTCTCTATTCCTCCTCGTCCTAGAAATAGCCCTTTCCGCCAGTTCAACTCTTTCCCCCCCCCCCCCCCACCCCCGGAACGCCTTCGTATCTCCTTGACCCCCGCCCATTCCCCCCCTTTCTTGCTTACAATGACTCCTCTACTCATAGCGATGTTCCAGCTCCTGTGCTGCACAGACCGATAACAGCATCACACTTTGCAGATTCTAGCTTGGCCAACTACGGACATGGCTCTGTCAGCCGTAAGACTATTCCGATCGAGTCTATGAGATTCCAGTTTGCTTATCTCGGCCTGCGCATGCCTGAGCTGGTTGTTGTTTTTAGTTGCTTTAGTGGTTAGTCTCTGTGGATGTCAGCACTGCTGAACCTGCTCACAATGCATTGCCAAGCCCCTGCAGGTTTGATTATATGCGGTCAATACAGGCAAACATGGACAGGGTGCTATGCTCAATTTACTGGGACTTAAACATGGTCGGGAATCCCAGTTCTGTCTGCGCTTTGTGGTCTTAGAATTTGTCAAAATGGCCCAGGCAGTCTTGTTGCCCAAATATGGTACACTATAATAGAAGGCATATACACTTTCCATCAAGATAGTCACGCTCGTTCTAATGTCTTCATGCCAAATCCCTCTTTTCTCCTGTTCCTTGTCTTTCCGTGCTTCATTTCTCCATACCACGCCTCCCCTTCCCGTTTCTTCCTAACCAACCGTTTTATGTCACAAAAATCCATCTCCTCTAAGGACGTTCAAAAGCAAATTTGCCGATTAACTTTTGCAAGTTTGGCACAAAATGTATGATAGCAAAACTGCCAACCCCTGCCTTTTCAGGAAATTTTCCTCCACTCTCTAGCTACGTTGCAAAAGCGTGGGTTTTCACACTCTTCCTGCGGTTGGAAGGTTCTTTATACCAACATTATAGTATGAAGGTGTTAATGATGCTCTGGTCGACCTTCGCTTTGTTCTTCCAAATATCGAACAAGTGCCATCCACTTGAAAGCCACTCACGTAGGTGTACCCCCCTTAAACAAACACACACACACACACACACACACACACACACACACACACACACACACACACACACACACACACACACACACACACACACACACACACACACACACACACACACACATGCACGCACGCGCGCGCGCGTGCGGGCGCGGACAGAGGGAGGGAGACAGAGGGGCGGGAGGGAGAGGATCGGGGGACGCCTTATGTTTCTTCTTAGTTGAGAAAAATTCTATGTCTCCTGCTTCCTTCGAGCCTGAGCCTTTCCTATTTCACGGGGTTGGTAGTGTATCCGCGCACAGAAGCTGGACATTCTCCTGTTTCATTTACTAACTTCTCCTCCAGCGCGTGCACACACTAAGTTGGAACTCTGCTACCTCTCCGACAGCTTTACGCTTGGGTATTTGCACTTCTGGGGAAATTTGTGAAGCTTGCGGGAAAGTGTCATGGGAGCCTCCCCCGTGATATTCGGATATTCTACGAAGTTTTTGACACTCCCCCTACGACAGAAGGATCACTCTCATGAGATAGACTGGCTAGTAGCTTCCTTGGTGCTTGCCTGTGTCTGCCTATCTGTCTGTCTGCTGGTATGTCTGCTGCGTTGCTTGCTTGGCATTTCTGTGTTAAAACACCTGTTGTTGTGGAGAAGATTGTTTACAGCTGCTTTTGCCTCGCATGTACGTTTGTGCGGACAAGCAACGGCTGGCATCATGATCAGCGCATGCGCAGACACGTACAAGGAACTGTCATTTGTTGATGTGCACTCACTTAAGGCCGTGACTTGAGTTGGAGTGTGGCAGGTTCTGCAAGGTATCTGTGCTCTCTCAAAGCACGTGCCATGGTCAGTGTTCCGCAGTGTGGCTACTTCCGTTCAAACGATGTGGGCAGGAGGTGCTGCCGGCCTTCTCCTCACCCTTCTAGCCATATGGATGCAGGATGCCTCCGACTAACTGTGCCACGTTTTGCAGCCTGCCCACTTCCTAAGTCTACCCGAGCGTACATGATCTGGCCTTGTAGACCAGGGATTCAATCCCTGATCTACATTGCCGTTTGGGTGACAGTATTGGGGAACATCATCTGAGGAACATCATTTGGGGAACATCATGTGATTGCCTTGTGGGGAACGGTATTGGGGTGGACTGGCGCATTTTGCTGTACTTTTCTGGGTGTTTCATAGGACATGTGCTTGCGATTACAATGATACTTGGTCTCTCTGCGAGTGTAACTCCTATATATAGGTGCTTTTCCGCCTTCATGTGTGTTTATGCCTTTTACAGAAAGCAATAACTACCTGTCCCCTTCCTACGTAGGACACCCACGGTTTTAGCCTCTTGGCCCATTGGGGTCGTTATTGGAGGGAAGTTACGTCGTGTATTTTGCCGCTGTTTTTGTGGGTGTGGGATACATATCATTTCTGCGGGTGTACACGTGGCAATTTAAAGTCATATAGACATATACTGTAGTAACCATAAATATCGTGCTTGTTCTTAAGTTCATAAGTTAAAGAATACATTATCACTACGGCTTTTATATATATATATATATATATATATATATATATATATATATATATATATATATATATATATATATATATATATATATACCGTACCGTCGCAAAAGATTGACCCATATTTTTATTTTGACCCCCCAAAAAACCCGATTTATTAATTAAAAATAAGAAATAATCCTAAAAATAATGGCGCAAATTATTGACCCCCCCTTTCAAGACAGTTAAAAATATTATTAATATCCTCATATCCTAACCTACATCAGCACTGAATCACACTTAATTGGCCCAAACCTTCATCACCGAATTTTTATATGATGTCAAAGTGTCTTGAGAACTCTCCTACACCTCGTAGGCGTCCGTATGCTGGAAAAAATTCCAGAAAATAATGTCGCAAAATATTGACCCCCCTCAACCGGCGGTTTATTCATAAATTTAATTTTGACCCTCCAAAAACGTCGTGGGTCAATATTTTGCGACGGTACGGTATATATATATATATATATATATATATATATATATATGTGTGTGTGTGTGTGTGTGTGTGTGTGTGTGTGTGTGTGTGTGTGTGTGTGTGTGTGTGTGTGTGTGTGTGTGTGTGTGTGTGTGTGTGTGTGTGTGTGTGTGTGTATGTTATCTACCGGCTAGCCGGGGCTGGGAGGGGGATACACCGAATATGTTCCGGCTCCGAGGGAGATGGGATTTCCAAGAAACCTCGGTTCCGCCTCGGCTTCGCCTCGGCTCCACCTCGGCTCCACCTCGGTTTCTTGGAAATCCCATCTCCCGAGGGAGCCGGGACATATTCGGTGCATCCCCCGACCAAGCCCCGGCTAGCCGGTAGATAACTAACTTATACCCCAGGCGGGTGATATGAGGTTTGTAAACACGTTTGTTTGTAGAACGTAGGCCCTCGTCGGGATCCGTAGACGCCACACAACTCCGTGACTAATAGAACATAATTATTTACTTGGTAATACACAAAATAACATGTAAATCATGCTTGGATGGTGCATACGACAACCCCGTCTTTTTTTCCATGAATCTTGATCTACCGAGATCGGGAATCTGACCGGTGTTCACCGTCGGAATGATAAAAGCCGATCAAGGGAACCCACAGACCCCTGCTTTGATACAGACTTATAACCTTTCATTGATTTCTTGCGTTAAAGACATTGTTTGTGAAACATTCGGCTGCAATAGCGGGAGGAAGCAGGCTCTGCAATACATATACAAGGTTCAATGTATCCCTTTGTCCGAAAGTGCGGATGGGTATTGTGCTGCCACCACTGCGGACGAGGAGGACATGGGTTCAAATCCCACTCGAAAAAAGAAGGAAAAAAAGTTACTTTCCTTGAGCCGGGTGATATGGGCAGGAAGCTGGGGGATACTAGGAGGAAGCTGAGGATAAGGCGGGGTATATGGAGTTAAGGCGGGGTATATGGAGTGACGGCGGTGGTATATGGAGTGACGGCGGTGGTATATGGAGTGAAGGCGGTGGTATATGGAGTTAAGGCGGTGGGATATGAGAGGCCACGTGGTGCAGCGCAGACTAGCCGAGAAAATACATCATTTATTTCACCGGCTAAAACCCCCCCATATCCCCCAGCTGGGGTATAAATATATAAATATATATATGTAGTATATATATACCGGTATATATATATATATGTATATATATATATATATGTATATATATATATACATATATATATATATATATATATATATGTGTGTGTGTGTGTGTGTGTGTGTAGTACATATATACATACATATGTATATATATATATATACATACATATGTATATATATATATATACATATGTATGTACCGTACCGTCGCAAAAGATTGACCCACGACGTTTTTGGGGGGTCAAAATTAAATTTATGAATAAATCGCCGGATGAGGGGGGTCAATATTTTGCGACATTATTTTCCGGAATTTTTCCAGCGTATGGAAGCCTAGGAGAGTTCTCGAGACACTTTGACATCATTAAAAAATTCAGTGATGAAGGTTTGGGCCAATTAAGTGATATTCAGTGTTGATGTAGGTTAGGATATGAGGATATTAAGAATATTTTTAACTGTCTTGAAGGGGGGGTTTTTATAATTTGCGCCATTATTTTTAGGATTATTTCTTATTTTTAATTAATAAAAAAGGTTTTTTGGGGGGTCAAAATATAAATATGGGTCAATCTCTTGCGACGGTACGGCATATACATACATATATATATGTGTATATGTAGTAGATATATATGTATATGTATATACATATATGTAGTATATAGTATATATATGTAGTATGTGTATATGTATATATGTAGTATATATATGTAGTATGTAGTATACATATGTAGTATACATATGTAGTATATAGTGTATGTATATGATATGAGACAGTACCTTGAGAATGTTCACCGCCGGAATGATAAAAAACAATCAAGGGAACCCACGGATCCCTGCTTTGATACATACCTATAACCTTTCAATGGGTTTATTGCATTTAAGCCATTGTTTGTGAAACATTCAGCTGCAAAAGCGGGAGGAAGCAGGCTCTGCAGTACATATACAAGGTCAAAAGTGAGAATGGGTAGTGTGCTGCCAGCACTGCCGACGAGGATTAGTTCTTTTTCACAAATGGCATTATGATTATAAACTTTGTAGATTTGAAGTTAGAAATTGATCCCTGTGATTCACACTCTTTAGAGTAAGTGAACTGTGCTTAGAGAGAAGCTTGCAGAAGTGGACGAAACACGACCAAGCAAACGGCACAGGAGTCTGATAAGGGTACTCAGAACTTGTTACAATAACAACTAAGGATGTTGCAATCACCTGTGATTCACACCCTTTAGAGTAAGTGAACTGTGCTCAGAGAGAAGCTTGCAGAAGTGGACGAAACACGACCAAGCAAACGGCACACGAGTCTGATAAGGGCACTCAGAACTGACTGGCCTGAATGAGCACTTCTTATTTATACTAACCAAGAAGACTACTTGTTTATTAGCCTCCTGACAGGTTTGCAACTCCAGATCTTGAAAGCGTACGGGCACGATCAAGTTTGCATGCCTCAGTACTATGCACTGGAATTTCAATGTACCTCTATGATTCGACATGGTCGTCGATGAACAGTACGGATCTCGATCGAAGATAGTCTCGAATCTAAGTGACTCGGAACTTTAACTCACAACCGATACGAGGCTCGGATCAAACACCAAGAGCCGCAAGACTGAAGTCTCACGATCGATGAGATCCGGGCCGAGTGTACCTTACTAGAAAACTGACAGAAAACAGGCCGAAAATGTACCAGGCCCTATAAATCACTATGAGTGTCATTAACCCTTGAAGTATCATACAGTACGAATACACCCAAGTGCAATATAGCTGTACCTTATTGTTTATGAGTATTATAAGTCTTATAAAGCCTTGAAATGACTTGATGTGGCTCACAAACATGCTAAGATGAAATGACCCAACATGTTGCACAAATACCTAAGGTATACATGTTAGTGTCCATTATTCTAACACCTCCCCTCATGTGTAGGGAGAAACATCTCTAAGAAACATTGTTTGAAAGTCAGTCACAATTTTATTTGATACCAGCCATGGCTCTAAGCTTTGCAAAAGTGACCTTTGTAAGTACCTTGGTGAAGAAATCAGCAATATTCTCACTGGTAGCCACGTATCTTGGCTCAATTGCTCCATTCTCCACCTCATCTCTGACCCTGTGGTACCTTACAGCAATGTGTTTAGTCCTGGATGAAATGGGAATCCCTTTCACATGTGCAAGGGCCCCTGCATTGTCAGTGTAAACCACAATACTGCCAGGATTTTCACCGAAGTCAGTAATTAACTTGGCAAACCACAGTGCTTCCTGAACTCCAGTACACATGGAGATAAACTCAGCTTCAAAAGTAGACAAAGCAACAATTGGTTGTAGCTTGCTACCCCATGAAACTGCAGCTGACCTAGACATAAACACAAATCCAGAGGTGGACTTTCTACCATCCAAATCCCCTGCATAATCTGAGTCAACAAAGGCCATAAAGCGTTTGTCTCCCTTTCCCCACACAAGCCCCAAATTCTTAGTACCAGCAAGATATTTTAAAACATGCATGCCAGCACTAAGATGTGTGTTGGTAGGAGCATTTGCAAAACGTGCGAGAACACCAGTAGCATATGACAGATCAGGCCTGATAGTGTTAGCCAAATATAGAATGCCACGCACAAGTTCCCTGTACCTGTTGTCTCTAGGCAAAGGATCCCCTGAATTCTTCTGCAGCTTGAAGGAATCATCCAGAGGTGTAGCCTTGGGGTTGCAGCCTGTCATGCCAAAGCTATCCAAAATATCAGTGATTAATTTCTCATTTGACAATTTCACTGATTTCAGACTACCATCTATATCTCTCTCATACCCAAAAAGTGTCGAGCCTCCCCTAAATTCTTCACAGCAAACTTGCTAGCAAGGAGAGACTTCACTTCATCAATGCATTTAAGATCCTGAGAAGCAATGAGAATGTCATCTACATATAAAAGTAAATACACAGTCTCAAAATTCTCTCTCTGCAGTATAATCAAAGATGGATCTGCATCAGAAATGATAAAACCAGCAGATTTAAGAAAGCTGCTGATTGTAACGTACCAGGCCCTAGGGGCCTGTTTAAGCCCATACAAGGCTTTATGTAACCTGCAGACAGTGTTGGAAACAGGAAACAGGAGGCAAGTCTTCAGAAATGTCATGCACATTTTCTCTATTGACACTAGTTTCAGAATCATCAGGAGAATTCTCTTCATCATCCACTGGATCAACGAGATCAGGCATTTCATCATCATCAGACAAAATCTCCTCAAACTTGACAAATTGTCTAGCACACACTGTGACTTTGGAATCCATGAGGACACGATAGTTTTTGCTGTGCCCATCATAGCCCAAAAATATGCCCTCCATACTGACAGGACCAAATTTGCCATCCATCTTTGACTTTTCTATCATGACATGACACTTGGACCCAAAGACACGTAAGTGACTGACATCAGGAACAGTGCCAAACCACATCTCATAAGGGGTTTTGTCATGATTTGCAATGCAGACAAGTTCCTAACATAATTTGCAGTTAGGAGAGAGTCACCCCAGTATTCTGCAGGTAGGCTCGAAGCAGTCAGCATGGCTCTTGCTTTCTCCTGCAGAGTCCTGTTCAGCCTCTCAATTTTCCCATTTTGTTGATGGGCATATGGTGCAGTCTTTTGGTGAACTGCACCATGCTTTCTGCAGAATTTTTCTAAATTCAGTACCATTGTCGGTCCTGATGAATTTTACCTTACACTCATGCTGGGTTTGCCACTCAGTCAATAAATTAACTGCCTCTCTCGATGCATCTGTCTTTGACTTGAGTAGTATAGTTGCTGACATCTCAGCAAACTCATCTAAGACATTGAGTGCATATTTTTCATCATCATACGTTTCTGGTGAAATTGGGCCCATAAGGTCCATATGCACAACTTCTAATTTTCTGGTGCAAGTAGTGCCTGTAGGTTTAAAAGGTTACACAGTTTGCTTCCCATGCAGACAAGCACTACAGACACCTTTGTTGCCTATTGAACTTGAGAAATCAGAAGAGGGGAGTTTCATCCCTTTTACCATTTTACCCTTCATCATTCTTACCATATAGGCTGGAGACAAGTGTCCCAGCCGTTGATGCCACAGGTCTGCATCCCTGTGCATCACCTGAACATTGCATGCTTCAACAAATTTAGTTTCGGGATGAAACGAGACATGTTTGTCTGGTAGAGATTTAAGTCCACCAGCCACTGGTAAGGGAAAGCATGCTGAGCATTGCCCAAATGGTACCCATTAGAATCAGTGAGATAACATTCAGTCTTTGGAGTCAACAAGATGTTGCGAAATAGGGACTTGCAAATGACCACTATTAAGGGTCATTAACCCTGAAATTGCAGACTGTGGAGGTCTGCGCAGAACCCTAGGAGCGCTTGAAACAGGCACAGGATATATCCTGACTGGCCTTATGTTGCTACTAGGATCTAAAGGTAAGTTGGGAGGCATACCACTAGAAGGAGAGATGCCTGAGCTGACAGAAGGAACAGGTACAGCCAGAGGTTGGCCAGCAGGATCAGCAGGAAGAGAGTCAGAGTGATCATAATCCCCGTATAGAAACTCATCACTTACCTGCCCTGCATGGCGCCCCTCAGCTTCACTGTCCTCCGTTGAGCTGTTGGCATCTGCACCTGCACTAGAGGTGTAGCCCCTTGAGTCTCTCTGTGTTGAATACGAATGTTCGAAACTTTCAGTATTATAACTGGTTGAGGGATCGCCCTCAACCTCAATAGGCACATTATATGAATCAACAGCATAGGGTGGGACAGTATATGTTCCACTCATTGCAAAAAGACAGCGTAGACAGCACCAGCTCTACAAGTAAAGCTCTTCCAGCGTCCACCCCAGCTTTCCCGAGGGAATGCTGCCACGACCAATAAACCAACTTCTCTCCCACCGGCCCAACCACAAGGGCTTAGACAGTCGAGAAGTCCAACCAGAGTTACCCACGAAGAGGTGATGAGAGTCCTTCTACCTAGCACAGTGGTCTGCGTAGACCCTGTGCAGGCTTAGGTGCTCTGAACCTTCAAAGAGTGTTTTAAAGAAATGCTGATAGCCGCGAGGCTTCTCCGCTTAAACAGATCCCTTACGTCGGGAGACGATAATACCATTAGCGACATTGTCGCCGATACCATTTTTCACAAATGGCATTATGATTATAAACTTTGTAGATTTGAAGTTAGAAATTGATCCCTGTGATTCACACTCTTTAGAGTAAGTGAACTGTGCTCAGAGAGAAGCTTGCAGAAGTGGACGAAACACGACCAAGCAAACGGCATAGGAGTCTGATAAGGGCACTCAGAACTTGTTACAATAACAACTAAGGATGTTGCAATCACCTGTGATTCACACTCTTTAGAGTAAGTGAACTGTGCTCAGAGAGAAGCTTGCAGAAGTGGACAAAACACGACCAGGCAAACGGCACAGGAGTCTGATAAGGGCACTCAGAACTGACTGGCCTGAATGAGCACTTCTTATTTATACTAACCAAGAAGACTACTTGTTTATTAGCCTCCTGACAGGTTTGCAACTCCAGATCTTGAAAGCGTACCGGCACGATCAAGTTTGCATGCCTCAGTACTATGCACTGGAATTTCAATGTACCTCTATGATTCGACATGGTCGTCGATGAACAGTACGGATCTCGATCGAAGATAGTCTCGAATCTAAGTGACTCGGAACTTCAACTCACAACCGATACGAGGCTCGGATCAAACACCAAGAGCCGCAAGACTGAAGTCTCACGATCGATGAGATCCGGGCCGAGTGTACCTTACTAGAAAACTGACAGAAAAAAGGCCGAGAAATTGTACCATGGCCCCTATAAATCACTATGAGTGTCATTAACCCTTGAAGTATCATACAGTACGAATACACCCAAGTGCAATATAGCTGTACCTTATCGTTTATGAGTATTATAAGTCTTATAAAGACTTGAAATGAATTGATGTGGCTCACAAACATGCTAACATGAAATGACCCAACATTTTGCACAAATACCTAAGGTATACATGTTAGTGTCCATTTTTCTAACAAGTTCCTTGTCGTTCGTTCGTGGTGCGTTTCTTTCTTTCGTGATTCGTGATGTCTCGGCATCCTCGTTCGGGTTCAAGAGCTCGTGCACCTAGTCCTGGCATCGCAGAGCCAGATCCATCCCTAGATCTTCTTGCTTATGTATATGTAGATCTTTAAGGGGTAGATCCTCGTTGTGAGTTTAGGCATCGGGTAGATATCGATGCCCTGCTCGAAGGAGCCGTTGCATTAGGATCTAGTGTTCCGTCGCATTCCCCTCCAGTTGATACCGCTCAGAGCATTTTAGAGGGACTTTAGATGTTAATTCAGTGCTCTCTCGCGCAACCTGCACCAGTGGTGCCGCAGCCCATACCAACGGCAACTCCGGCATCGGCTACAGCCTCGTCAGGTTCAGGGAAGCCCTCGCTCAAGTGTCCAGACCCATCTGTATTAGAGGGATATCCAATGAAGTTGGATCCTTGGCTTATGCAGACTGAAATGTGTTTGGGGACCTACGATATAGGCCTGGCATCCGCTCGGTCGGTGGAGGTGGCTACGACGTTCTTCCGTTGCTTCCAACTACACCTTGAGTTGAGGAAGCACCGTGCCAAGTCAAATACAACCTGATTTGGTTTTCTTCTTTGGTTTTACAGCAGTGTGAGCCCTGCTTCAGATGTCTGCCAACTGTTCAGTCATCCAGTATGGGATTCCTGTATTGTATGAAGTTGGTAATCTGCAGGATTTCTTTCATGGCTGTTGCCATTCTAACATGTCCCATTATGTGGATATGCATGGTGTGTTTAGAGAGTTTCAGACATCCCCCATGCCAGTGACTTGATCAATCCTGTGTGCATGTGTAAGAGAGATGCAGCTCCTCACCTTCCTTCTAGTGATGCTCATGTTGTCTTGTTTGTTGATAGTAGTAACAGGGAGTGTACAGTTAGCCAGCTTGTGTCACAATAATTACCAGCTACCAGATTGACTGTGCTCTCTTGCCCAAGTGACTGTGCACAGGTGTTGGAAGGGACTACTCAACAACAGTCTCATGATTTATTGCTCTCGGTTTCTGTTTGACTGCACTGGGTCTTACTTCCACCTTTAAGAGCTCACCCCACTGTAGTGCAAATACAGGCTTGCCCTTGTTTCGTTGTTTTGTGCAGTCTGGTATTCTCAGTGTGAAGGAGAAACCCCTGCCTGCAACCTGTTTTGACTCTTTGTTCAGCTTAACAGTAGACACATTGTGGACGGTCTTGATTTATCCTCTACCTTCATAGAGTTTGAGGGAACTATTGCGAGTAGACCTGTCAGGATTTTGTTGGACAGTGGAGCCTCCGCCAATTTTATTGATGATAAACTTGTTCATGAGCTTGCCCTTCCCACTGTGCCATTGAGTTCACATGTTCTGTAAGAGTGGCTGATGGTAGGACTTCTGTAGTAGGAAATAATGTGTCAATTGACCTGACTGTGGGGACTTTGGGTTTTGGAGTCACTTGCCTTCCCACTGAGTTGTCATACTATGACCTTGTTTTAGGGAAACCTTGGCTGACTATATTTAATCCAGTCGTTAATTGGAAACTGAATGCAGTTTCATTGGTTCATTCTGATAAGACACATGTACTTGTGGGCTGCCAAAGGTCAGGTGTACCTGAGTATGTGGTCTTTTTCATGGAAGTGGGAGAGTTGGTTAAGTTGGGTGATCCAATGTACCTTATTCAGCTGAATGCAATTACTGAAACCTCCCAAGATACTAATGCATATGACGTGCCAGAGTTGAAGCAGCTTTTGCAGGAATTTAAAGATGTCCTGTCAGGATTGCCTCACGGCCTGCCTCCTTCTCGTGCTGGTGATCATCATATTAGATTGGAGCCGGACGCAACTCCACCAGCCTCCCGCATTTACCCGTTGTCTGGAGCTCAGCTTACTGAACTACGTGCACAACTGCAGGAATTGTTGGAAAGGGGATTCATCCGCCCATCAACTTCTCCCTTTGGTGCACCCATTCTATTTGTTCCCAAAAAGGATGGTGGTTGGAGATTATGCATCGACTATAGAGCCCTGAATAGGATTATAGTGAGAAACCAACATCCTCTACCTAGGATTGACGAAATGTTTGAGCAGCTGCATGGTAGTTGTGTGTTTTCCAAGCTTGACCTTGCTTCTGGTTACCATCAGATTAGGATGCATGATGACAGCATTGAGAAAACAGCATTTAAAACCGGATATGGCCACTATGAGTTCACAGTGATGCCTTTTGGACTTACTAATGCTCCTGCTACATTCAAATATGTTATGAATACTATCCTCCCTTTCTGGATAGGTTTGTGTTGGTTTACCTGGATGATATCTTGATATATTCTAAATCTGTGGAAGAAGACATGGAGCACTTAAGAATTATCCTGTCAGTGCTGAGAGAGAACAAATTCTACTGTAAAAGATCTAAATGTGAGTTTGTGTCTAAGCAGGTGGAATACTTGGGTCACTTGTTGACACCTCAAGGGATTCTGGTGGATCCAAGGAAGGTTGCAGCCATCCGGGACTGGCCCACTCCCCTGAATGTGTCACAGTTGAGAGGTTTTCTGGGCTTAACACAATACTATGACACATTTATGGATCATTTTGCAGATGTTGCATTTCCTCTTACAGAGTTGCTTAAAAAGGATGTGCCTTGGACTTAGGAGGGACCTCAAATCCAAGCTTTCACTGCACTGAAGGATCTTGTCTCTTCCCCTCCATGTTTGTTGATGCCAGATTTAGACAAACCTTTTGTGATACATGTAGATGCTTCAGGCTTTGCTGTGGGTGCTGCTTTGCAGCAGGATCAAGGGAGGGACTACAGCCTGTCGCTTTTGAGTCCAGGAAACTCCAGCCCCCTGAGAGGAAATTAGCCCCTTATGACAGAGAATTATTGGCTCTTGTTCATGCTTTGCTTGAATGGAAGCATTTGCTGTTGGGTGCTAAATTTAATGTTCACACTGACCAGCAGGCTTTAAAGTATTTGTTGACTGCTCCTGTTAGGACTAGTAGGCAGGAAAGATGGCTTACTGAAATCATGAGGTTCATGCCTGACATTAAGTATGTTAAGGGCACTGACAATGTTGTGGCAGATGCTTTGTCTAGGCGTGTTGATCTGGCAGTAATGCATGTCTCCTCTGTTTCGGTCTCTTCTCTCCTACAAGAGATTGCCTTGCTGTGTGTTTCTGATCCCACAGTTAGTAAACCGGTGGATGAAGGTGTTTTGGTATTGAGAGACTCTGTACCTGCAGCACTGAGAGAGAAGGTGTTGAGAGAGTGTCATGCCACACCGTTTTCTGGTCATCTTGGCATTAACAAGATGTATGAGCTAGTGTGCAGGGAGTTTTGGTGGCCACGTCTCAACTCTTCAGTTAGGGACTTTTGCAGGTCTTGTGACACCTGCCAGCGCACTAAAGGGACTAGAGCCGTACCTTATGGCCTGCTTCAGCCACTGCCCATTCCGGATGGACCCTGGCAAAGCGTTCCCTTGATTTAGTGCATGATTTACCTGTCTGCTGTGGTTTTGATTCTATTGTGGTTTTTGTTGATAGGTTTTCTAAGTTGTGTGTCTTGGCTGCATGCACTAAAACCATCACTCCACCTCAACTTGCACAGCTGTTTATTGACAAGGTCTTTGTTAGGTTTGGAATGCCTACATCCATTGTTAGTGATAGAGATCCTAGATTCACTAGTCACTTCTGGAAGGCCTTTGTTAAATTGTTAGGCACTGACCTTGCTATGTCTATGTAGTATCTTGCCGATCTCACGTGAAGTTCGTGTGAGAATGACCTCACACAGGTGCGACCCGTCTGATTGCACCCCGCCAGCCAAGCTGGCCAGATTACGTAATGAGGTCATCGTACCCCGCTTTCCGATCACGCGCTATCGGCTCGATGCCGATCGGATCCCTAACGGGCCCTTCGCACTCGGATCGTTACAGTCTACTGCTTACCACCCTCAGACTGATGGGCAGACAGAGAGGATGAATAGGACAATGGAAGACATGCTAAGAGGGTTTGTGGGCCCGAGATAGAATGATTGGTGCAAGTACCTCAGCATGGTGGAGTTTGCATATAATAACTCTCTCCACGCTTCTACATTGCACACACCCTTCTTTTTGAACCATGGGCGCCACCCCCTTACTCCCTTGTCTTCTGCTGTTCCTTCACGCTCTGCAAATCCTGCAGTTTTTGAGTGGGTTGAGGGGCTGCAGACTGCCTTAAAAAGTGCCGAGTCTAACCTTGCCTCTGCACAGTAACGGCAGAAATCTTATGCAGATAGAAAGAGACGAGACCACCCTTTCAAGGTGGGGGACCAGGTGTTGCTGGCAGCCAGGAAAAACCAGCTTTCACCTGGACTCTCGTCAAAACTATCAGCTAAGTATTTTGGCCCTTTACTATTGCTGCAGCAGTGGGTACTAGAGCTTTTAGGCTTATCTTGCCTGAGACTGTAAACATTCATCATGTGTTTCATGTTTCTCAGCTGAGCCTTATGTGTCTTCATCTTCACCTGTGACTGTTACTTCACCTCCTCCTTTGTATGCAGACAAGCGTGGCGGCGTTTATGAAGTGGAGGCCATCATAGCTAAGAAGAAAGTTGGAAAGTCTTGGCAGTACTTGGTCAAGTGGAAAGGCTACGATGAGACTGAGAATACTTGGGAGCCTCTTGCCCATGTTCGCCATCTGGCAGATGACGTGGCAGCTGCACCAGTCCTTTCTTAAGTCCCACTTGCGGGCATCCCTTGCTAAGCCACTTGCAGCTTCAGACTTTTCCAGCCACTTGCGGCTGATGACCCTTAGACTTCAACACCCGCCAGCTTCGGTCTGGGAGGGAGGGAGGGTGGAAGGGTCTGGGAGGGGGAAGGGTTCATGAATTGGGATTTGCATGCATGTCTCTTATATATATGTTTTGCATGGGTTATGTTTCCTTATCCACGGCTCCACTTTGTGATGCACCTGCTGTTGCAGTGTAGCTGCAAATTGTAGTTCCGTGTCTGCATGACTTGCTTTAGTATCTTACCCATGAGATACACCATGTGGCAGTTAGTTGGTATGGCTTGCTGCTCTAGACAATATGCCTTATGCCTGTGCTGGAAAGCCACCTCAAGCGAAGGTTACACTGCGAGGCAAGTTAACTGGACCTAAGGTTTGGACAAGTGCTAGTATGAGGACTCTGAGGAGTCTGACGCTCAACATAATTGTTTCAGCCCTAGTGTGTGAGTGCTGTCTATAGAGTTCGTCCCCTAAGTTAGAGGATCCGCCTTGCAGACGATAGTCCTTAGAATGTTAAGGTGTTCGAGCATTGAGCAGAGGAGTCCCTCGTCTGTGTCGTGCTAACTTGCTTTGTGGACTTCATCCTTTGACTTGCTGGTTTAGTAACTATAGGAGGTGTGATTGTCTATAGTTACAGTAAGCAGGGTTCGTGATACCCCTGTCTTACGTTTGTGGCCCAATTGCCATAAACACCATCTCATAGCTTATGACAAGGGGGAGGGCATGTAGCATTTCCTAGGGTATAATGCTCTAGTGGTCCTTGGCATTGCTCTATGCCTTGTCTTGAATCCAGATGTCATGACATGCTCAGCGGAAGAGGTTTTGAGAGCGAGTTGAGATCTCGGATGAATAGTTGAGATCTCGGATGAATAGTCCAAGTTGAGATCTCGGATGAATAGTCCTTACATTTACCAACGGCACTCGCTTATATAACAGGCGGAACGCCAAATATAGCCGTACGCGGTAAAGGCAAATATGTATGAATGTACGAATCTGGTGCACGGGGTACTCCCTTGACCATACAACGAGGTACAAGGACCCACTGTTCTTACAATCCCTCCCCCTTGGAACGAGGATGAACGGGCAAGGGCCC